>QNUK01000601.1:0-170000 GCA_013621035.1 Clarias magur
GACTGTTACAAGCAGCTAATAACAAATTTCAGGGCAATCAGACATTTTCAAAAAGCATGATATCATGTCCAGGGTCGTGTCGGATCCATAGTCTACGCTGAGAAAATGAGTACAAGATAGAAATACACTCTAGATGGCATGCCAGTAAACTGTATGGCATGACACCATGCGTAAACACACACACACACACACACACACACACACACACACACACACACACACACACACACACACACACACACATCCATACACACATCCATACACAGAGGACATCAAGATTAGCTAGTCAACCCACATAAATGACTTTGGGAGGTTGGAGGAAACAGGGAAACCTGCATACAGTAGAAACTCCACAAAGACAGCAACCTGAACATAGCATGAACTGTGAACATCATGTAACACTTCCTGCTGCACCACCATGCAGCTCTAATAGCAAATTATTTATGATATTCAGCTGTTATTTCTAACATGTCTTACTTGTATAGGCAGATATGCAGCTGTAATTTCCTACTGTTTTATTATCTCCAGCAACTGCAAACACTCTGAATGTGTACTGCACTCCAGGAGTCAGATCAGTTATGTTACTCATGGTGCTTTGAGCAGTGTTATTGATTGTTGTACTGTTATTCTCATATTGGATCACATAATAAGAAAGTTTCCCCATTGACCGAGTCCAGGACAGTAATATAGAGGAGGTTGTAACATTAAGTACTGTAAGATTGCTAACAGTGTCAGGCTCTGTGAAGGCAAAAGAAATCCATTAACATAAACTTTTTTCAGAAATTCCTTTTGTCATCTAATGAGAAGACAATTCTCTGAAACATACTTGTATAAGCTGAAAGACCAATCACTTCTCCTTCTGTTATATTATCTGCAGCAACAGCAGATATGAGGAAGGTGTAACTGACTCCAGGATTGAGATCAGTAATGTTAAAGAAAGTGTTTGAGGTTGTTGAATTTAAAGTGATGCTGCCATTGCTCCACTGTACTTTAAAGAAAGATCTTTTTCCTTTTGGTTCAGTCCAGTTCAGAAACAATGAACTTGTTGCAATTTCAATCACATTGAGGTCACTTGCAACATCAGACTCTGTGAGTGCAGGTTAGAGAACATTACAAACAGGTAATAACAAGTTTCATGCATTCAGACATTTTCAAAAAGCATGATATGTCCAGGGTCATGTTGAATCCAAAGTCCATGCTGAGAAAAATAAGTATCATGCACACACACACACACACACATGTACAGTCGTGGCCAAAAGTTTTGAGAATGACATAAATATTGGAAATTGGAAAAGTTTCTGCTTAAGTTTTTAATAATAGCAATTTGCATATACTCCAGAGTGTTATGAAGAGTGATCAGATGAATTGCATAGTCCTTCTTTGTCATGAAAATTAACTTAATCCCGAAAAAAAACTTTCCACTTTGCATTTCATTGCTGTCATTAAAGGACCTGCTGAGATCATTTCAGTAATCGTCTTGTTAACTCAGGTGAGAATGTTGACGAGCAAAAGACTGGAGATCCTTACGTCAGGCTGATTGGGTTAGAATGGCAGACTTGACATGTTAAAAGGAGGGTGATGCTTGAAATCATTGTTCTTTCATTGTTAACTATGGCGACCTGCAAGGAAACGCATGCAGCCATCATTGCGTTGCATAAAAATGGCTTCACAGGCAAAGATATTGTGGCTACTAAGATTGCACCTAAATCAACAATTTATAGGATCATCAAGAACTTCAAGGAAAGAGGTTCAATTCTTGTTAAGAAGGTTTCAGGGTGTCCAAGAAAGTCCAGCAAGCACCAGGATCGTCTCCTAAAGAGGATTCAGCTGCAGGATCGGAGAGCCACCAGTGCAGAGCTTGCTCAGGAATGGCAGCAGGCAGGTGTGATCGCATCTGCACGCACAGTGAGGCGAAGACTTTTGGAAGATGGCCTGGTGTCAAGAAGGGCAACAAAGAAGCCACTTCTCGACAAAAAAAAGATCAGGGACAGATTGATCTTCTGCAAAAAGTATGACGAATGGACTGCTGAGGATTGGGGCAAAGTCATATTCTCGGATGAAGCCTCTTTCCGATTGTTTGGGGCATCTGGAAAAAGGCTTGTCCGGAGAAGAAAAGGTGAGCGCTACCATCAGTCCTGTGTCATGCCAACAGTAAAGCATCCTGAGATCATTCATGTGTGGGGTTGCTTCTCATCCAAGGGAGTGGGCTCACTCACAATTTTGCCCAAAAACACAGCCATGAATAAAGAATGGTACCAAAACACTCTCCAACAGCAACTTCTTCCAACAATCCAACAACAGTTTGGTGAAGAACAATGCATTTTCCAGCACGATGGAGCACCGTGCCATAAGGCAAAAGTGATAACTAAGTGGCTCGGGGACCAAAACGTTGAAATTTTGGGTCCATGAACAATCCTCAAGAGGCGGGTGGACAAACAAAAACCCACTAATTCTGACAAACTCCAAGAAGTGATTATGAAAGAATGGGTTGCTATCAGTCAGGATTTGGCCCAGAAGTTGACGGAGAGCAGCCCAGTCGAATTGCAGAGGTCCTGAAAAAGAAGGGCCAACACTGCAAATACTGACTCTTTGCATAAATGTCATGTAATTGTTGATAAAAGCCTTTGAAACGTATGAAGTGCTTGTAATTATATTTCAGTACATCACAGAAACAACTGAAAAAAAAAATCTAAATGCAGTTTAGCAGCAAACTTTGTGAAAACTAATATTTTTGTCATTCTCAAAACTTTTGGCCAAGACACAAGGGCAATTAATAACAGTTAATCAACCCACACAAATGACTTTTGGGAGGTTGGAGGAAACCGGGAAACCTTGACATAACTATGCAGAAACACGGAGAACATGCATATAGTAGAAACTCCAAAAGACAGCACCCTGAACACGGCTACCTGCTGCACCACTATACCGCCATAATAGCAAGTTACTTACGATATTCAGCTTTTACTTTTTTTTTTTTTACTGATGTCTTACTTGTGTAAGCAGATGTGCAGCTGTATTTTCCTACTGTTTTATTATCTCCAGCAACTGCAAACACTCTGAATGTGTATTGCACTCCAGGAGTCAGATCAGTTATGTTAATCATGGCGCTTTCAGCAGTGTTATTGATTGTTGTACTGTTATTCTCATATTGGATTACATAGTAAAAGATTTTCCCCATTGACTGAGTCCAGGTAAGTAATATAGAAGAGGCTGCAACAATAACTACTGCAAGACTGCTAACAGTGTCAGGTTCTGTGAAGGCAAAAGAAATCCATTAGCATTAACATTGTTTAGAAATACTTTTTACCACCCAAGGAGATAATGATTCTCTGAAACATACTTGTATAAGCTGAAAGACCAATCACTTCTCCTTCTGTTATATTATCTGCAGCAACAGCAGATATGAGGAAGGTGTAACTGACTCCAGGATTGAGATCAGTAATGTTAAAGGAAGTGTTTGATGTTGTTGAATTCAAAGTGATGCTGTCATTGCTCCACTGTACTTTAAAGAAAGATCTTTTTCCTTTTGGTTCAGTCCAGTTTAGAAACAATGAGCTTGTTGTAATTTCAGTCACACTGAGGTTACATGCAACATCAGGCTCTGTGAGTACAGGTTACAGACCATTACAAACACCTAATAATTTTTGTGCATTGAAACATCTTCAATAAGCACCTTTGTCATGTTCACAGTCAATGTGGATTCAATGTCTATTTTGAGAAAAACTGGTACGAAATACACTCTAGACTGGATGGCAGTCAATTGCAGCCCTTTTCCTCCTAACAAACACTCACATATTTACACACAGAGCCATTTAAGGTTAACCAGTCACAACACACAAGCATGACTTTGGGAGGATGGAGGAAACACAGAAACCTGAAATTAACCATGCAGATACAAGGAGAACATGCATACAGTATACATTTCACAAAGACAGCAACCTGAACACAGCACGGAACTGTGAACATCATGTAACACTACCTGCTGCACCACCATGCAGCCACAATAGCAAATTACTTACAGTGGGGCAAAAAAGTATTTAGTCAGCCACCAATTGTGAAAGTTCTTCCACTTAAAAAGATAAGAGAGGCCTGTAATTTTCATCATAGGTTTACCTCAACTATGAGAGACAAAATCAGAAAAAAAAAAAAAATCCAGAAAATCACATTGTAGGATTTTAAAAGAATTTATTTGCAAATTATGGTGGAAAATAAGTATTTGGTCAAAAACAAAATTTAATCTCAATTCTTTGTTATATACGCTTTGTTGGCAATGACAGAGGTCAAATGTTTTCTGTAAGTCTTCACAAGGTTTTCACACACTGTTGCTGGTATTTTGGCCCATCCCTCCATGCAGATCTTCCCTAGAGCAGGGGTGTTTTGGGGCTGTCACTGGGCAACACGGACTTTTAATTTCCTCCAAAGATTTTCCATGGGGTTGAGATCTGGAGACCTCCAGGACCTTGAAATGCTTCTTACAAAGCCACTCCTTTGTTGCCCGGGCGGTGTGTTTGGGATCATTGTCATGCTGAAAGACCCAGCCATGTTTCATCTTCAATGCCCTTGCTAATCTCACGACACATAGCCACATTAATTCTTTCCTTTACACGGATCAGTTGTCCTGGTCACTTTGGAGAAAAACAGCCCCAAAGCATGATGTTTCCACCCCCATGCTTCACAGTAGGTACGGTGATCTTTGGATGCAACGCAGCATTCTTTCTCCTCCAAACACGACATTCTGTTTTGGTTTTATCTGACCTATAACATTCTCCCAATCCTCTTCTTGATCATCCAAATTCTCTCTAGCAAACTTCAGACGGGCCTGGACATGTACTGACTTAAGCAGGGGGACAAGTCTGGAACTGCAGGATTTGAGTCTCTAGCGGCGCAGTGTATTACTGATGGTAGCCTTTGTTACTTTGGTCCCAGCTCTCTGTAGGTCATTCACTATGTCCCCCCATGTGGTTCTGGGATTTTTGCTCACAGTTCTTGTGATCATTTTGACCCCACGGGATGAGATCCTGCATGGAGCCCCAGATCGAGGGAGATTATCAGTGGTCTTGTATGTCTTACATTTTCTAATAATTGCTCCCACAGTTGATTTCTTCACACCAAGCTTACCTATTACAGATTCAGTCTTCCCAGCCTGGTGCAGGTCAACAATTTTGTTTCTGGTGTCCTTTGACAGCTCTTTGGTCTTGGCGATAGTAGAGTTTGGAGTGACTGTTTGAGGTTGTTGACAAGTTTCTTTTATACTGATAAGTTCAAACAGATGCCATTTATACAGGTAATGAGTGGAGGACAGAGGAGCCTCTTAAAGAAGAACTTACAGGTCTGTGAGAGCCAGAAATCTTGCTTGTTTGTAGGTGACCAAATACTTATTTTACAGAGGAATTTACCAATTAATTCATTACAAATCCTACAATGTGATTTTCTGGATTTTTTTTTCTTCTTATTTTACCTCTCATAGTTGAGGTATACCTATGATGAAAATTACAGGCCTCTTTCATCTTTTTAAGTGGGAGAACTTGCACAATTGGTGGCCGACTAAATACTTTTTTGCTCCACTGTATGATACTAATTTCCTACTTCTATCATGTCTTACTTGTGTAGGTAGATATGCAGCTATAATTTCCTTCTGTGTTTTTATCCCCAGCAACTGCAAACACTCTGAACGTGTACTGCACTCCAGGAGTCAGATCAGTTATGTTACTCATGGTGCTTTCAGCAGTGTTGTTGATTGTTGTACTGTTATTCTCATATTGGATTACATAATAAGAGATTTTCCCCATTGACTGAGTCCAGGACAGTAATATAGAGGAGGTTGTAACATTAACTACTGTAAGATTGCTAACAGTGTCAGGCTCTGTGAAGGCAAAAGAAATCCATTAACATTAACTTTGTTCAGAAATTCCTTTCGTCAGCTAATGAGATGAAACATACTTGTATAAGCTGAAAGACCAATCGCTTCTCCTTCTTTTAAATGATCTGCAGCAACAGCAGATATGAGGAAGGTGTAACTGACTCCAGGATTGAGATTAGTAATGTTAAAGAAAGTGTTTGAGGTTGTTGAATTTAAAGTGATGCTGCCATTGCTCCACTGTACTTTAAAGAAAGATCTTTCTCCTATTGGATCAGTCCAGTTCAAAAACAATGAGCTTGTTGTAATTTCAGTTATACTGAGGTCACTTGCAACATCAGGCTCTGTGAGTACAGGTAAAAGACCATTATAAACAACTAATAACTTTCGTGCTTTGTCATGTTCACAGTCATGGTAGATTCAATGTTTATGCTGAAAAAAAAAACTGGTACAAAATAGAAATACACTCTAGATTGGTGAGTGCCCTGTCAATTGCAGGGCACCCCCCAATACACACACACAAAGAACATACACATAGGCATTTAACGTTAACCAGTCAACACACAAGCATGACTTTGTGAAGTTGGAGGAAACACAGAAACCTGAAATTAACCTTGCAAATACATGGAGAACATGCATACAGTATAAACTCCACAAAGACAGCAACCTGAACACAGCATGGAACTGTGACCATCACATAACACTACCTGCTGCACCACCATGCAGCTCTAATAGCAAATTACTTGTGATAATCTGCCAGTATTTCCAACTTCTGTCTTACTTGTGTAGGCAGATATGCAGCTGTAATTTCCTTCTGTTTTATTATCTCCAGCAACTGCAAACACTCTGAACGTGTACTGCACTCCAGGAGTCAGATCAGTTATGTTACTCATGGTGCTTTCAGCAGTGTTATTTATTGTTGTACTGTTATTCTCATATTGGATTACATAATAAGGGATTACCCCCATTGACTGAGTCCAGGTCAGTAATATTGAGGAGTTTGTAACATTAACTACTGTAAGATTGCTAACAGTGTAAGGCTCTGTAAAGGCAAATGAAATCAATTAGCATTAAATTTGTATAAAAATTCTGTTTACTATCCAATGAGAAGACAAAACACTCTCTGAAACATACTTGTATAAGCTGAAAGACCAATCACTTCCCCTTCTGTTATATTATCTGCAGCAACAGCAGATATGAGGAAGGTGTAACTGACTCCAGGATTGAGATCAGTAATGTTAAAGGAAGTGTTTGATGTTGAATTCAAAGTGATACTGCCATTGCTCCACTGTACTTTAAAGAAAGATCTTTTTCCTATTGGTTCATTCCAGTTCAGAAACAATGAGCTTGTTGTAATTTCAGTCACACTGAGGTCTCTTGAAACATCAGGCTCTGTGAGTACAGGTTAGAGACCAACAAACAGCTAATAACATATGTTATGCATTCAGATATCTTCAGTAAACACTTTATCATGTCCAGGGTCGTGGTGGATCTGAAGCCTATACTGAGAAATGTGAGGACAAGATGAAAATACATTCTAGGTCGGACACTAGTACATTTTATAGAACCATGCATATACACACAGAAGCACACAAACACACAGAGGCAATAAATAATAGCCAGTCAACCCACATAAATTACTTTGGGAGACAGGAGGAAACATAGAAACCTCGGAAAAACTATGCTGATAGATGGAGAACATGCATAGAGTGGAAACCCCACAAAGACAGTAAACTGAACACAGCATATAAGTGTGACCATCATGTAACTCTACCTGCTGCACCACCATGCAGCTCTAATAGCCAAAAGTTATGACATTCAGCTCTTACTTCTGACATGTCTTACTTGTGTAGGCAGATGTGCAGCTGTAAATTCCTTCTGTTTTATTATCTCCAGCAACTGCAAACACTCTGAATGTGTACTGCACTCCAGGAGTCAGATCAGTTATGTTAATCATGGCGCTTTCAGCAGTGTTATTGATTGTTGTACTGTTATTCTCATATTGGATTACATAATAAGCGATTTCCCCCATTGACTGAGTCCAGGACAGTAATATAGAGGAGGTTGTAACATTAACGACTGCAAGATTGCTAACAGTGTCAGGCTCTGTGAAGGCAAAATAAATCCATTAACATTAACTTTGTTCAGAAATACTTTTTACCATCCAGTGAGAAGACAAAACATATTCTCTGAAACATACTTGTATAAGCTGAAAGACCAATTCCTCCTCCTTCTGTTACATTATCTGCAGCAACAGCAGATATGAGGAAGGTGTAATTGACTCCAGGATTGAGATCAGAAATGTTAAAGGAAGTGTTTGAGGTTGTTGAATTCAAAGTGATGCTGCCATTGCTCCATTGTACTTTAAAGAATGATCTCTCTCCTATTGGTTCAGTCCAGTTCAGAAACAATGAGCTTGTTGTAATTTCAGTCACACTGAGGTCAGTTGCAACATCAGGCTCTGTGAGTACAGGTTAGAGACCATTACAAACAGCTAATAACAAATTTCATGCATTCAGACATTTTCAAAAAGCATGTTATCATGTCCAGGGTCGTGGTGGATCCAAGGTCTGGAACGTGTACACCATGTATCACTACCTGCTGCACCACCATGCAGCTCTAATTGCAAATTACTTATGATATTGAGCTATTATTTCCAACATATGCCTTACTTGTGTAGGCAGATATGCAGCTATAATTTCCTTCTGTGTTTTTATCCCCAGCAACTGCAAACACTCTGAACGTGTACTGCACTCCAGGAGTCAGATCAGTTATGTTACTCATGGTGCTTTCAGCAGTGTTGTTGATTGTTGTAGTGTTATTCTCATATTGGATTACATAATAAGAGATTTTCCCCATTGACTGAGTCCAGGACAGTAATATAGAGGAGGTTGTAACATTAACTACTGTAAGATTGCTAACAGTGTCAGGCTCTGTGAAGGCAAAAGAAATCCATTAGCATTAACTTTGTTCAGAAATGTATTTTGTCCTGCAATGAGAAGACAATTCTCTGAAACATACTTGTATAAGCTGAAAGACCAAACACTTCTCCTTCTGTTATATTATCTGCAGCAACAGCAGATATGAGGAAGGTGTAACTGACTCCAGGATTGAGATCAGTAATGTTAAAGAAAGTGTTTGAGGTTGTTGAATTTAAAGTGATGCTGCCATTGCTCCACTGTACTTTAAAGAAAGATCTTTTTCCTTTTGGTTCAGTCCAGTTCAGAACCACTGAGCTTGTTGTAATTTCAGTCACACTGAGGTTACATGCAACATCAGGCTCTGTGAGTACAGGTTCGAGACCAAAGTGTTATAAGAATAAATTAACCTACTTTAAACAAACATTTACTATTTACTCACTAATTTGATGCTTATACAATCTGTTACAATATCAGGCTATGTTAGTACAGATTCAACTACATCATAAAAATATTTTCACCTCTTACTTACCCTGCAAACATTCAGCTCAGAAGAAATGAATTCTATAAAATTGTTTTAAACATTAATTGAAAATCCTATATAACTTTAGAACCTACGTTTATGAAATCCTATACTGTGTGTTTAACTCAAACTGGGATGTGTGATGAAATGTCTCATGAATGTAGATTTAAAACCGATTGAACTTTACAGAAGACAAGCGGTGATGAGTCTCTTAGCTGCAGTAAAATATCTGAACGGTGCAAACATTTTAAAGAAGGTTGTACTGTATATCCATGAATGTATGCCCTGGCTTAGGTAGGTTAGAGCCCACTGTAGTAATTCCCATAAATATACAAGAAGAGGGAATTCCGGGAAAAAAGCAGCCTGGTTTGATCACCAAAGGTGTTCTGTTTTCGCAGGACAATGCATGACCTCATCCAGCCTACCGCACCACTTGCACCTTACAAGAACCCGACTGGGAGTTATTGTCACATCCCCAATACAATCCTGACCTCGCTTCAAGCCATGATTCCACATGGTTGGATCATGCAAGGAGTTCCTGGGAGGCCAGCATTTTAGATGTAAACCAGGCTGTCCAATCTCGTTTTAATACAACCGGAGTGGTGGATCATTTTTGACTCACCCATGTAAACAAAATATTAATTCATAAAACTCTCTTATGCTTTCCCCACAAGATGAGTCACATTAACGATGCTGTATGAGCATGTGGAATCTTTTAGAAATAATGCCAATGAACTCCATACAAGTTTGTATTATACAGTTGTTGCATCGTGATATATACATGAAAATAAACCAACATATTATACAAATCATTTAGGACTTACTTGTGAATGCTGATTTCTGAGTTGGTGCTCCTGTAGTTTGTCCATCTGTGGTGACTGCAGTAACACTGAATGTGTAGCTCACTCCAGCAGTCAGACCAGTGACAGTGTAATACAGGTCTGAAGTGTTATTGCCGTTACTCACACTGCCATCAGTCCAGTTTACTATAAACAAAGAGCTGTTCCCAGGTGGTGCATTCCAGGTTAGAGACACAGATGATGTGGTTTGGTTAGAGACAGTGAGATTCGTGACAACACCTGGAGCTGTGAATCACACACACACACACACACACACACACACACACACACACACACACACACACACACACACAATGATATTATAGCTGACATCATCATCTAACATGAAATTATACAATCTGTCTATTCAATACTATAATATTTACTTGCATACTATAAGCTTTACCTCAACCTAATTTCTCTTCATGGGCTCTTATTTTAAATAAGCATATGAAAGAAGCAGTGATGGAGCTAAATCCATGAATTATCCTCTTATTAAAATGTGCAAAGCCTGGAATCTCTAAAGGTACTTAGGCTTTGTAATAGACGGCATTCAGTGATGGTGCTTGCTTTGGGTTAGGGTTGATCCACCAAATTCACCTTATACTCATGTTCAACACTGGCCTCCCAGGATCTCCTTTAATGACTCAAACATGTGGAAATCTTTGGGAGCAAGATCAGGACTGTACGCTATTTCACCAGAAATTTCATCACAAGTGAAATTTTCCTAATGATAAAAGTTTTTAGCCATGCAAAATTCACACTTTTCTTCTTTAATGAAGAGCTTGTTCTTCAGATGTTCATGCAACAACTTCCTAGTATGTTGGACATTTATTTTGAAAGATGGAATAACACTGTCAAGAATAACCCGTGGAGGGTGTCTATTTGGTGTCTGCTTTAAACAGACAGTATGTGTCTTGCATACTCTGACCGGTTCTGAGTTCGCTTTCTTTTGTTGGCACCATTTTGCATATCTATGCAAGATGCCATGAATTCATACAATGACAATGATCAGATGTTTTCAAGGACATTAGCTATAATTACATGGAAAATATTATGTCAACACGAATGAAATCATTGTGATTAGAGATTCTAACTTCACTATTTACATGCATGCTGATCCTATAAGATGTATGTTTACATGCTCAAAACATTTAATCAGAATATGACATGAGCAAAGTGGTTCTGTATGCTGTGACATTTCTCTTTTGAATTTCCTCCAAATTTGAGGTTACAGTAGGTTAGGTATTTCATCTTTTCTGATAAACCTGCCTTCTGCTGTATGATTGGATATAAGAATTCAGTCTTTGATCAGTTAGATGCCTTATTACAGTATGTGTATAATGGGGAGCCAATCAGCACCCCTTCCTCAGCCAGAAACCCACTGGGTGAAAGTAAACACAAGAGAGGGACAGTTGCTCTTAGACTACCGATCAGGAATGGAAGCAAAACATGTCAGGTCACCTAATGTTAACCCCCTGTGGGGCAAACATGCACAAAATGAATATATTTATTCTTACAAGAGATAAAAATTCAGCTCAAGTTTTTTCTGTGCCTAATATTTCTCTATTGAACAGATTATTAAAGGCTTCCAGCACTCTTCTCATTCCGATCAGGGCAAATCAGGTCACACTGCTCAGACTGCATTAACTCTCTCGCAATTCATAACCCTTCTTCCTATTACAAACTAGTTGTACACAGAAGTTTGTTCACGTGGAATTTAATTGAATGTAATCTTTAAAAAAGCCATCTTTTGAATTTTGGAATTACCATACATTTTTATGTGCTACCATAAAGTGCCTGAAGTGAGGGTGCGAGATGGTGTTTATTAAGTAGATTTCAACTGCATACTCATAAGCGCATATTAAAAACGTACAGCGCCATCTGTTGAATTTTTAATAATTTAATAATTATTTTTTCGGCCAATTGTGAAAACCCCATTAAAATTCTTTCAGTAGTTTTAACATGATAAGTGCACACAAACAGACAAACAAACAGACAAAAATTTCAAAAAACATCTTCCTGTGCTCTTTTACACATCTTACAACACCACAAATAATTATTTTGGAAATATCTTCAATGTACAGACACGCTAACCTTACAGTTTTGTTATATGTATAGATTAATGAATGTAGCCAGTTATATTTGGTTAGTTGTTGTAGAAAATGGAACAGGTATTTTAAAGGATTTTAGTATCAGATCCTGATCCTGTAAGTCAGGAAATACTATTTTGTTTGTCATGGTAACATAAGTATATTTATGATTTAACTGAATTTGAAAATATGCAATATATTTTAATTGTTACACCTCTTTCTGTGTTGCTCCATGTTAATTTCTAATGATCACCAAACTGGACTATGAGCCAGAGTTATTCCAGCATAATATTTATCTACGCATTAAAGCAGAACTTGCTAAAATTTGAGTTGTTGACACTAAATGTGTCGTTCACTCCAGCAGTCAGTCCAGTGACATTGCAAGACAGGTCCGAAGTGTTACTGCTGATATTCACACTGCCATTAGTCCAGTTTACTATAAAGACGTAGCTGTTCTCAGGTGGAGCATTCCAGGATAGAGACACAGATGATGTGTTTTTTTGTTTAAGATACCGAGATTGGCGACAACATCTGGGTCTGGAAATCACACACAATGATATTATATCTGACATCAAAATTCAACATGCAATCATACAACCTGTCGAATTTCATTCTATAATGTTTAGATAAGTACTGTATAAATACTTTATAAAGCTTTTAAACTGAATTTTGTTTGCAATGTTGAAATTTGCGACAGCATACAAGTCTGTGAAATCACATGCCCAAGCATTCATGCATATGCTGAATGCGTTTTTACAGAAATAAAATATTGTAAATGATTTTTGTCCAAGTGGCAATACAAAACTGAGCACAATTTAAAAATTGAGAAATATTCTTAATTCTTTAAAGTTCTTAAATTCTTCAAAAACTAAAAATAGCTGATTATTTGTGTATAGCACAATGACATTACTCTGTGCAGTGCATTTTTTACCATCAAATTCAGAATTTGGACAACCAACTATAATTTCCTAATTGTTTTTTGTCCCTTTTTCATTTAATGCCAAAACTTTAATTTTCTTATGTGTCATGTCCAGTGTGAATTATGGTTTGGTAAGACCCAATGAGGCTCTGACACTGTTCTGTCTCTATGCAATCTTTATCAGTAGTGTAATGCAACAAGAATATATATATAAAAACCGTTGGGGGTGGCTTAACACATTTGGAGGACTATCTGCTCTTGCGTGAGCTCACAGACGGCCCTGATTGGCTGTAGAGCCGTGATTAATGTGGGAGCACTAAGTACCTCTCATCCCTCCCGTCCGAGAGAGCTCAGCCAATCAGCTCTCTCTAGGCCTCCGACTGTGAGAGGTAACAGCATCACCCAGGTATCGAACTCGCGATCTCCAGATGATAGGACGAGCACTTTACGACTGCGACACTCGGAGGCCGGCAGATTTTTTTTTTAACATGGTGTGATAGCAATAGACTACTCACATGCTACTGTTTGTTACTAGCAAGTGCTAACAATAAACCAATAAACAGTTTTAAAAAATCCTGGTATAATTTTTTAAAACAAATGTAGTTCTTTCTCATTCCTCATCTTTGCAATAGTTTTGTAATTAGTTTAGTTTGACATTTTCATAAAATAACCTGACTCACGTTTTTTTTATTATGATCGGTTATGGATATTGATTATATTTACAGTAGATAAGTTGCTGAAATAGGGTAATGTAAATAGTGAATTATTTTAATACACTTTTAAAAAATATTATTTACTACCAAGCAAAGTGATAAACGGCTGCTACTACTCAGTAAACTAAACATATACAGTATTGATATAAAAATATAAGTATTACATGCAGTACATGACTTACTTGTGAATGTTGAGATTTGACTTGTTGCTCCTGTAGTTTGATTATCTGCAGCAACTGCAGTAACACTGAATGTGTAGTTCACTCCAGCAGTCAGACCAGTGACATTGTAAGTGTTATTGCTGATATTCACACTGTCACCAGTCCAGTTTACTATAAACAAGTTGCTGTTCCCAGATGGTTTATTCCAGGTTAGAGACACAGATGATGTGGTTTTACTAGAGACGGTGAGATTGGTGACAACATCTGGCTCTGTCAATCACACAATCACACACACAACACAAGTTTGTTCATTATTGACATCTATTTATGTTTATATGTTACACGTTGTTTAAAAATGTCTTAATCCAGGTGTATAAACTTCACAAAAGTTAATTAAACTTTGATACATTACTTTTAAATCCATACAAAGGCCAACACATACAGAGACACAGAGAGATACAGTATATTTACAGAGAGAAATGTATTACTTATTTTGTACAGTACTGTATTTTGAACAGGTAGAGGTGTTCATGGCTGTATAAAGTGGTGTTTATCAGCCCTACACAACTTACTTGTGAATGTTGAGATTTGACTTGTTGCTCCTTTAGTTTGATTATCTGCAGCAACTGCAGTAACACTGAATGTGTAGTTCACTCCAGCAGTCAGACCAGTGACATTGTAAAACATGTTTGAAGTGTTACTGCTGTTACTCACACTGCCACCAGTCCAGCTTACTATAAACAAGTAGCTGCTCCCAAGTGGTTTATTCCAGGTTAGAAACACAGATGATGTGGTTTTGTTAAAGGGAGTGAGACTCCTGACAACATTTGGATCTGTGTAACATACATACATACACACACATACACACATAACATACCCATACACACACACACATACACACATATAGCACACCAATGTGTTAATTATTGATGTTGGTATATTTATATGCCTCAAATATTGTTTCAAGAAATGCACCTACATTTAGGTTTAAGTACTGTTTATATAAAAAATCGGAATTATTAAAAATCTGCTCAATAACTACTGATTTTTATTTCTTTCTACATTGTAAAGCAATGCTGAAGGCATCCAAAATATGCAATAATCTCCTTTAACTACACACACAGACTTAAGTTAGACTTACATGTGAATGTTGAGATTCGACTTGTTTCTCCTTTAGTTTGTCCATCTGCAGCAACTGCAGTAACACTGAATGTGTAGCTCACTCCAGCAGTCAGACCAGTGACAGTGTAAAACAGGTTTGAAGTGTTATTGCTGTTACTCACACTGCCATCAGTCCAGTTTACTGTAAACAACAAGCTGTTCCCAGGTGGTGCATTCCCGGTTAGAGACACAGATGATGTGGTTTCGCTTGAGACAGTGAGACTGTTGAAATCTGGATTTGTGTATCACACACACACACACACACACACACACACACACACACACACACACACACACACACACACACAAATGTGTTAGTTACTGACCCCTGTATATTTCAATGCCTCAAACATTGTTTCAAGCAATGCATCTAAATCTAAGTACTGTACAGTGAGACCTCGGATCGCGAGTAACACGGTTTGCGCGTTCTGCAAGACAAGCAAAGATTTTAAATAAATTTTGACGTGGAAAACGAACAAGTCTTGGTTTACGAATAATGAGTATCATGTATCACACATGCGCTTCTTGTTTTGACCCTGAGCGTCATATGATCACAACTGAGCCAATGGTTTTTCTCTCGCTTGCGCTGAGGAATTGTGGGTAATCGTCTCCCCTGTTAGGTCTTAGTCTGCGTCTCTCACTGATATAATCAACATCCGTGCGCGCGGGTACTGTTTACTATAACACCCTGACCACGGGGGTGTGCGTAAAACATATTTTGTGTTTGTGTTTATGTGCGTGTACAGCACGCATGTACTGTTTATTATAACGTGTTATAGCAAAAGCAAGTCTCATTAAAAGGTTAAAGATCCATTATCTCTCTCTCCCTGTCTCAACCGGCACTGCACTGTGCGTGCGTGCGTCATTGGACAGGGTGCACCTTCACATACACATACCCCCCCCCCTCCCCTCGCCTTCACACACACACACAAACACACACTCACACAAACACACACTTTGCTCTACACAAAAACACTGCTCTGTCGGAATTCTTTTCAAAGATGAAGTGCATGTTAATTTGTTTTATTTTTACTTTACAGCAATGTTTCCATTAGTGTGTGCTCATTCGAGTGTTATTAGAGAGATTTCTTCTTTTTTTCTGATAAAACAGTGTTTTCATTGTGTTTGAGAGGTTTTAATTTTACTTTTTTAAAGGTAAAGTGCAGGTTCATTTCTTTTATTTTGACTTTATATTTTGTATTAATAAGTTTTATATATTTAATTTTTTGGGCTATGAAACAAATAATTAAAGTTTTCATTATTTTTATGGGAAAATTCAATTTGGTTTATGAGTGTTTTGAATTACGAGCCTGCTTCCGGAAAGAACTATGTTCATAATCCAAGGGTACACTGTATATACAGTAAATTCAGAATTCTTAGAACTCTGAACAATAACTACTAAACCACTACAAAGTCTGACATGTACAGATATAGACAACGTTTTGCTCATTTTGAACAGTACTGTATTTTGAGCAGATCCAGGTGTTTATTACAATCAAGTTAGTTTATGTACACAGTCACCATCTTCTTCTTCAGTACAGGACTTACCTGAAAATGTTGAGATTTGAGTTGGTGCTCCTGTAGTTTGTCCATCTGTAGCAACTGTAGGAACACTGAATGTGTAGTTCACTCCAGCAGTCGGACCAGTGACATTGTAAGACATGCTTGAAGTGTTACTGCTGATACTCACACTGGGAGCAGTCCAGTTTACTATAAAGAAGGAGCTGTTCCCAGGTGGTGCATTCCAGGTTAGATACACAGAGGATGTAGATTTGCTAGAGATGGTGAGGTTGCTGACAACATTTGGATCTGTGTATTATACACACATACATAAACACACACACATATACATAAATTACAACAATGTGTTATTTATTGACATCTGTACATATTAATACCTAAAATATTGTTTTAAGAAACGCACCTAAATTTACAGTATAATTCAAAATTATTCAAATTCTGGTGAATAACCAGAAGGAAATACTACCTATGCCGACATAAACTATATAAAGAGATATATTTATATAAATAATATTTTGTTTATTTTGAACAGTGCTGTATTTTGAGCAGGTACGGGTGTTCATTATAGTTAGGTTAGTTTATGTAAACAGTTATCAAGATCGTCTGTATAGTATTTACATGTGAATGTTGAAATTTGAGTTGTTGCTCCTGTAGTTTGTCCATCTGCAGCAACTGCAGTAACACTAAATGTGTAGTTCACTCCAGCAGTCAGACCAGTGACATTGTAAGACAGGTTTGAAGTGTTATTGCTGATATTCACACTGCCATCAGTCCAGTTTACTATAAACAAGTTGCTGTTCCCAGATGGTTTATTCCAGGTTAGAGACACAGATGAGGTGGTTTTACTAGAGACGGTGAGATTGGTGACAACACCCGGATCTGTGAATCATACACACACACACGCACACACACACACACACACACACACACACACACACACAGGATGATTAGTAACAATAATAAATTTAATATTAAAACGTTCAGGTTTATCAGTAGTAAGAATATTATGCATATGATTATCCCAATAAAATTAATGCTAGTTATAATATAATGTGTGATTAAACATACTCTTTTTTTTTTTTTTTTACTTTATTAATAAGCACCCTTATGTGTTTTCCTTCTCAAAACTTGGAGCACCATCAACAATGGAAAAGCCAATCTCAACGATATCAAACTATTTGCCAAGAAAAGAGACTGTACTCAAATCTACTGTTTTTTGTTGTTGTTGTATTGTTTTAGTTTTTTTCAATTTGCATATAATTTCAGGATCACGTCAAAGCCAATTATTTAGATACAATTTCATGATTGTCAGGTTCTCAAAGCTACAGCTAACATATTATGCCCTGCCATGCTCTCCTTAAACAAGAAGAAATTCAATATCACACAAACCCAGTTTCCAATTTTTACTGGAGCTCAACTAGGGCTGTTTATAAATTTTTATTTAATTTACCAAATTGTCAGCAGTGTAGAACTTACTTGTGAATGCTGAGATTTGACTTGTTTTTCCTTTAGTTTGTCCATCTGCAGCAACTGCAGTAACACTGAATGTGTAGTTCACTCCAGCAGTCAGACCAGTGACATTGTAAGACAGGTTTGAAGTGTTATTGCTGTTACTCACCCTGCCACCAGTCCAGTTTACTATAAACAAGTTGCTGTTCCCAGGTGGTATATTCCATTTTAGATACACAGATGATGTGGTTTGGCTTGTGGCAGTGAGATTGGAGACAACATCTGGATCTATCAGTTACACACACACAAAACAACAAAAAACAATTGTTTAAATCAATATTTTTATATCTTAGACACTCACTCATCATCTATACCGCTCAATCCTGTATTCAGGGTCATGGGGGGCCTGGAGCCTATCCCAGGAGACTTAGTGCACATGGCAGGGTACACCCTGGACAGGGTGCCAATCCATCACAGGGCACAGACACATACACTGACTCATTCACACACTACGGGCAATTTAGGAACGCCAATTAGCCTAATCTTCATGTTTTTGGACTGTGGGAGGAAACCCATCAAGCACGGGGAGAACATGCAAACTCCATGCACACAGAGACGGGAATCGAGCCTGGCCGGGGATCGAACCCGGACCCTGGCGGTGCAAGGCGACAGTGCTAACCACTACACCACCGTGCCGCCTATATCTTAGGCAGTGTTTATTAAAACTCTGGTCAATATCTACTAAAACAATAAAGACCCCAACATATACAGAGACACAGAAAAATTGAATTACACAGAAATAAACCTTACGTGTTCCACAACCAGGGTAGGTCGTCACCTGCGTATTGAACTGTAACTAAGCCATCAAAACAGCAATATCACAATATATCACAGAGCATTCTGAGTAAAGCAAAAGTATTAATGGTTTATCAGCATTAAATACACAATGGTGGTTTAACACTTCACTTTGCATGTTCATGCACCCTTTGACCACGCCCCTTCACCACAGATGTATTCTCAGTTTTCTTAACATTTCAACTTTACTCCCATAATTGCCATCCGCCATCTTTAAGCTTAGATTGATAGTTATATTTGATTGCTGCTACTTTGCTTCTCCTTGGTTTTAGATTTTCTTTCAGCAGGGAAGTTTAATAAAGGACATAGCTTTTAATGAAATATTCATCCTTATTATCTTAATTATTAGTTACATAAAGCTAAATTTAAAAGCTGATAGTTAAATAAAAGATATTCATAAATTGTGCCATTTGTAATCCGATTAATCAATTTATTGCTTAATATTCGATAGATTAATCAATTCTCCAAATAGTCATTAGATGTAATCATAATCATTTTATAGCACTTACTCATGCTCTCAAACATTTGCTGTATTACGTATTGTGCTCAAGGTCACAGGAGGCCTACAGTAGAACCTCAAGGGACTTGGGGCACTAGGTAGGGTACAATCTGGACGGAGTTCCAATCCATCACAGGGCATGACCATGAACACACTCAAACACTCACACAGTGGACAATTTGAAAACACCAGTTAGCCTTTGGACTGAGTGAGGAAAACAGATCATCTAGAGGAAACCCAACAAGAATGGGGAGAACATGTGAACTCCAAAGCTAACTGTACTAAAGCTAAAGCTAAATAAATGTACAAGAATTACTTATCACTTTTTCAAAGTGCTTTGAAAACACTTTTTCAAAGTGTTTTCAAATATTTATTGGAATATGTGGTTTTTTTTTTAATTTCTAACATCCTGGTGCAATAAAACTATACTACAGCAGTATTTCAATCTTCCCCACAAGTGTCATTCTTTTCATTTATTTTCTCCCACTTTTAGGGTAGGAGGCAGAATTAATCATTTTAAATAGAACTGTATTTTAAGCAGAATAAGATGTTCAGAAATTCATCTAATCTGTCTATTGTATAAGACTGTCTATCAGCAGTACACAACTTACTTGTGAATGCTGAGATTCGACTTGTTTCTCCTGTAGTTTTATTATCTGCAGCAACTGCAGTAACACTGAATATGTAGTTCACTCCAGCAGTCAGACCAGTGACGGTGTAAAACAGGTTTGAAAAGTTATTGCTGATATTCACACTGCCACCAGTCCAGTTTACTATAAACAAGGAGCTGTTCCCAGGTGGTGCATTCCAGGTTAGATACACAGATGATGTGTTTTGGCTTGTGGCAGTGAGACTGGAGACAACATCTGGATCTATCAGTCACACACACACACACAAAACAACAAAAAACTATTGTTTAAATCAATATTTTTACTAGAGACGGTGAGATTGGTGACAACATCTGGCTCTGACAAAACAGACACATATGTTAAATACTTTCATTAAAAGTTATGAAATTAGTTATCTAACTGAATAATAATTTCTGTTCCTACAGCTATTAAGTAATAATCTGCAGTACAGTACTTGTAAATGCTGAGATTCGACTTGTTGCTCCTTTAGTTTGTCCATCTGCAGCAACTGCAGTAACATTGAATGTGTAGTTCACTCCAGCAGTCAGACCAGTGACAGTGTAATACAGGTTTGAAAAGTTATTGCTGATATTCACACTGCCACCAGTCCAGTTTACTATAAACAAATAACTGTTCCCAGGTGGTGCAGTCCAGGTTAGATACACAGATGATGTGTTTTGGCTTGTGGCAGTGAGATTGGAGACAACATCTGGATCTATCAGTCACACACACACACACAAAACAACAAAAAACAATTGTTTAAATTGTTTAAAAGTATATTTACAGAGAGAAATGTATTACTTATTTTGTACAGTACTGTATTTTGAACAGGTAGAGGTGTTCATGGCTGTATAAAGTGGTGTATATCAGCCCTACACAACTTACTTGTGAATGTTGAGATTTGACTTGTTGCTCCTTTAGTTTGATTATCTGCAGCAACTGCAGTAACACTGAATGTGTAGTTCACTCCAGCAGTCAGACCAGTGACATTGTAAGACAGGTTTGAAGTGTTATTGCTGTTACTCACACTGCCATCAGTCCAGTTTACTATAAACAAAGAGCTGATCCCAAGTGTTGTATTCCAGGTTAGAGACACAGATGTGGTTTTGCTTGAGGCAGTGAGATTGGTGACATCTGCATTTGTGAATCACACACACATACCTAAATTGTTTATATGTACACTTGCATACAAACATAAAGAGATATAATCTTATAAAAACACTTTACAGTCATACATAGAACTATAAAAGAACTATACAGTCATACTTATTATTCTGCTGCTGCCACATGATTGACTGAGAAGATAACTACATACTATAAATGTGCAGGTTTGCAAGTGTTCCTATTAAAGTGGACAACAAGTGTTTTAACTGTGAATTGTCTGCTCCTCCATTTTCATTTACACCTAACATGAAGGTTAATGTGCTAGTGGAGCAAATAACTGATTAAACAAACAAACAAGTCATAATCTGTTAACAATAAATTTTGTTTGTGGAACTGTGTTATAAAAGCAGTATCACACTTGAGGTCATGCTGTTGTGCTGGATATCAGCATGGCTGTACTGAGCCCTTGTGCATATGATCGCATCAAATCTGTGCTAATATTCAGTACAACAGCATGACCTCGAGTTTGCTTTACCTTAATTATACAATGAAGATCCTAGACCAATGATTAAGAAAATTACTCTGTTCTGTCTTACTGGTTTGTAATTCTTCATCTGGATAATAAAAACAAATACGTATTTTACTCAACAACAACAAAAAAACAATTACATGAGGCTACACAACTGGAAGCTATAATTCATCCCTTCATTCATCATCTTTCTATCATGTCATGTTTGTGTGATTAGACATTTTTGCTGACACACCTGAACAGACCATTCTTCTTTTAAATCCCAAATATTTTGTTTGCTTTTTTGCTATTGCCACTATTAGTAGCCAATGAGTTTTGTGTAATCCCATGCCATCCTATCATTGGTGGTTTAGTCCCACTATAATCCCAGTACCACCTCTTGCCAGCACCAAAAATAATTTAAGATCTGCCACTGTGTATGATGACAATAAAGAAATAGTGTTCTATTCTCTTCTAAAATGTATTGCCATCTTTAAAGAGAATGTGCAAACAGTGATTGCAAAAAAATCAGGAGACTGACAACAGAAAAAAAATGTTTAGCACACAACCTTAAAATTCTTATTTAGTTTCTTACAAACTGGCATGATGGGTATTTACTATTTTGCCACCCCACTTCATTGCAAATTGGCTTCTTTGGACAAATACAAACAAATTGGTTATTATATGCTATATATTTATATAATTTAATATATTTTTATATTATAAATAGTATTTTTTGTCTCCAACAAGAACTAACAAATCAGGTGTTGCTACTGAAGACTTATTCACAAAGAAAGCTTTTATAAAGCATTTTTTAGCAACAGACTACAAAATGTTCTATTGTTTAAATTTCAATTATTCAAATATAAGACCTGTTGCAAAATAACATTATCTGAAAGCACAAGTCTTACTAGTGGTTGCTGAGATTTGAGTTGTTGCTCCTGTAGTTTGATTAACTGTAGAGACTGCAGAAACACTGGATGTGCTGCTCTCAGATGACACATTCGAGATTTGAGACACAGGTGATGTGGTTTCGTTAGAAACATTGAGATTGGTAACACCAGTTGTGGTCACAGCGCCTGGAATTAACACACACAAATAACAATGTTATTAAAGTTATTAAAGTCTATCATTGTAATATAAAACAATATTTGGACAATATAAATTGTGCATTAACCTGCAAGTAAACAAATGATCAAAAATATAGAAAAATACAGCTACACATTTGCAAAACTTCGACAATCAACTGTAGATAGCAAATAAGTAATAAATAATAAATATGTCAACTCCACAATTACTGATAGCAATTTGACACAAAGACAAATATTATTGTTCTGGAAGCATCAAACCGACAATGGCACACATTCAGTAACCAAGCCTGAGAAAGTTTCTAATGCACATGTACAAGAAACAAACAAGAGATATAATATGCTGTTCTATATAACATGTTCTGTCCTTTGTTTGTAATGTTGTGCATTTTGTTCATTTTGACTGAAGGCACCCAGAGAAAAGAGCAGAGGGTTGATACATGTACTGCTTTCATTTCAGTGTTTACACATGAAATGCAGATCTTTTGGGTGATGTGGGCTGTGTGTTGTTTGGGTGAATTTCTATGGTGGCCAGCACTGCCTTTTTTAGGTGATTTGTACTGCAGTGGCTTCAGTTGCAGCTTTGCTAGTTTGTTCAGCTGAAGTGATTGTAATGGTTGTTTCAGTGACATGGGAGACAAAGTGTATGAAATGGTTCTGGTGGTAGTAGAAATTGAAATTATTGTGAAGCTGGAGTTAGGGTTGAGGTCCCATGTTAAAGAGATGAAAAATATATTTTCACCAATTACTGTATGTTAAGAATTTTGAGAGAGCTACAGCCAGAAATCTTACTATCTCACTGTACCCTACATGCAGAAAATATAATGTTAACTGTGCATTCCTGCAATTTGTCATCTGCCATCTGATTAAACAACATGTGATCAGTTACACTTATAGCCTACTTATCCTTTTATATAAAGCTAATTCATGTAATCAGCTGATTTGACACATCATATGACTTTAACAATGTGAATTTGCATAATTTCATATGTTTGGTGAACACATGATGAAAATAAATGTTTCATTAGTCATTGCATCAGACCCAGTTATATCAAACATGATTATTTCTTGCTCGTAACCTGTAGAAAGACAAGTTTCTGAAAAAGAAATGACACTGAGATTGGTAAATGTGCCTCAATTTATCATATGAATACGTTAAGATGTGAAGAATGAGTTTCAAATACTCGCTTGTACACCCTCAAGCCTTTAAACAGTCACATACCGTACACAGGTCTGCACCACATGAAAGAGCAGGGAGAGGGACAAGCTACTAAATATTTTTTCATGTGTAATGGGAAAACTTAATAGATTAAACTACTGTATTATTTGACTAATATCTGGTGATGTCATCATAATCCAATGAATAAATCATAAACATTTATCCCATGGTGCTTAAGCAGTGCAGTAATAAAAGGTCATATGCTAATATTTCATGTTTTATTGTTTTTTAGGTTTATCCTTTTTTTTTTTTATCCCTTAAACCTTTTTATGTATTTTAGCAATTAATTGTTTTATTTTATGTAACAAAGAAAATTTGGGGAAAGGAAAAAAGATCTGCATACTATCAAAGCTATAAAACTAATCAATTACATGACATTTAAATAGGGCCAAATTCTTCAAACATTTGTACACAAAACAAATATCTTCCATCAATCAGTCACATTGTCATTATGCACATGTGAACTGCAGAACAAGGAACATACTAACTAGATCTTAACGTACAGTTTCTAGCACAAGCATGTTTCATCTCGTGTTATTGCTTTGTGACAGCAGATGGCGCTGTTGACCTTCATTTGGCTCCAGCTGACGTGAGGCGCAAAACGCTGGGAAACGCTTTAAATATGATTAAGGTTTTCTCCTTCAGGTTACAAGCTTCTTTCCTTCAAAGTCTTTCTCTACGTTTTGTTTACCTAAAGATATAATACTGCAATCAACCTGTTTAAATAAGTAATTCAGGATAATCAGGAGGGGCTTGGTTACCTTCTGATCAAAAATACCACAATTGTTTTTTATTGTGTCTCCTGATATTTCACAGACAGGGATACGTCACACTCATTTACTGTCCCACTTTAAACTGAATGATGACTGCAGCTCTCTGTCTCACACTGCAGAACTGAATCTGACTGGACTGATAGCTGTCTTGACTTGACTTCAATCAAGTTTATCAACCAAATTACTTACCTGAAGTTGTATTTTGAACATCTGCAGCAAGTATGCTCTGAAAGAGAGAAGAGGCAAACAAACATAAAGCTTAATATAATGATCCAGAATACCAGTAAGAGTAATACAATGTAATATACTTTATTAAACAATTAGACTGAACTTAAAATGTCAATATTTAAATAAGCATATAACAAGCTAACTGCAAGAGGTTACATCCAGAGCAGTGAATTACATAAAAAAGATATATACAATGGAGATCAAAATTAGAGAACAATTTATAAACAATTGAACAATTCTGAAATAATGTCATCTTCACTGCTCAACAGTTGAAGGAGTTTTTGTCCTGTCTATACCATGCTGCCAGAACGTCTTTTCCACAAAATAACTAAGGCATTTCAACAAAAAACATTATTTTCCAGAAAACACACTGATCAAAATTAGGGAACACTTTCAGATACCTCCCCGTTATTGGTTTTAATCTGGCATTTGGCGCTAATTTCCTTGATTATCTGTCAACCCCTATTTAACTGGCAGCCTAACTTCCAGTTTCACCGACTCTGCAAGATGGTCTGTGCAAGTGACTGAAAGCCTCCGGTTTTATGTAGGGCTATATTTATTTCCCCTGGACTGGTGCACACAGTATGTTACAGTAAGTCATCTATTGATTAGATTTTTATCAGATCACAAGGTTTATTCCTTTGTTCATGAAACTGTCAGTTTGTGAAGATTAAACAATATATAAATAATATTGCAATGGCCCACTCAAAATATATATGATAAATGTAAATTTCATTAACAAATTAAAAGCTAGACAAGACCGGACAGCTAGACGAAGTTGGATAAAGGACTGGTTATTTGCATAAAAGTATTTTTCCCCAAACCCATTTACTCACATACGACGCAAAATAATTATAAGAGACATGTTGTACACTTTCACTGTAGTCTTTTAAAGATTTACTAGCATGACTGATTGAATGACAGATTAGCTAGAATAGTTTGCATGTTTAGGGGGAAAACACCAACAAAGCTTGTATTATGTGAACACTAAAATACTTTACTTAGAAATCAGACATACAGTACATTATCAGCGGTTTTACAGACACATTGCATTGCATTCATGTACTATCTAAATATAGGACATGAAATTTTTAGAAAAGAAAATGTAGGTATTGTCTAATTTATTTTTGACTTTGAGGCCTAGGTTGAAAATAGCTGGCAGGCTGGATCAAATTGCTCAGGCAGACACTGGAGATTTACTATTGTGTATGTATAGTTGATAGCAGTTTAAAGTAAAAAAATTTAATATTAAATACATGCAATGATTTCCCTATTTACTATACAAATAAATATAAAACATTACTTATATTTACTCTTCTACTTCTTATTGACATTGCAATAATTACAGTAGCTTTGTGCAGCTATAAAGGAAACTGGATCTCCATTTATCTGCTGATTAAATGTTGGAGTTTTTCGTTCAAACTGTTTGGCCGAACTGTTTTCTTGTTCAGATAAAATTCTGCATACTTCCCACTTACAGTTTTTTTGCTTAGACCCCCAACCCCCACCCAGGCACTGTACATACACAATTTACAACTAGGAAGTAAGCACAGAGTACTTACTGTAAAGACTATGACTATTGTTTTCAGTAATAGCTTTTGTATGGTAATAGTGTGACGTTTTTATACCACTGCAGTGAGGGGGTGATATAGAAAGTAATATCAATATCATCAGCTTCTGCAAAACACTGAAACACTGAAAACTCCACTAAAATCTCCACTGAACAATGCAAATTTCCAAAGTGTTTTAACTCTTGAAGAAACCAAATAGTTTCAATACAAAATCAAGGGAGCCTTTATCAAAAAGTATGCTTTCAGTTCACTTTTATGTACTTGTCAAATAACAAGATTAGTTTCACTATACTTCGCTTAAACTGACAAGTATTCAGAAATATGGATACGTTAATCTATCTTTATACTTGTACTTAACATCTGTTTGACAAATACTTAACATAAAAAAGCATAATTAAATGTACTTGCCTTATACTTAATGTTCATGTATACTTGTAGTTTGAGGTAGAATAGTTTAAAGTAAATAGTACAGAAGTGGAAGAGAATCTGGCCTTATATGTATACAGTATTATTAATCCATACAGGAAAATATAAATACTTGGCTGATTTTATTGACAAAACTTTCTTCCAAGGATTATAGCAACAGACTTAATTCCCACTGGCTGATATTATAAAGTATTGCCAGATGCAAGGGCAAAATCTAAAAGGGGACAGAGTATGTGTATATGTGTGTGTGTGTGTGTGTGTGTGTGTGTGTGTGGGCAGGGGGGGGAGGGGTCTCCCCAAGGCTGGGTGGGAATAATAATAATAAACATACAGGAGCACCACAGTGTTCTTTTAGGGTTTTATTTAAGCCAAATCATATTAAGTCATATATATAAGGTTTGTTTCTGCATATCATAAAGAAAATGAACTAATAAACTATGGACATAACATCAGATTTAATATTTAAACTCCTACTATGGAGTAAATAATAGTACTAACGATACTAGCATTCACTTTAGTGTAACCCCTGAGGACAAATATTGTTTTGTTAGTGTTTTGTGTCCTACACTGTTCTATAAGGCTCACCTTATTTTCTCTGCAACTGTATGTTTAGTTTTGTTTTGAACTGCAATGTTAATTTGAGTTTTTGTATATTTGGTATCAGAAAAATATTTATTGGAGACAAAACTTTGATATAATTAGAGTAATAAAGGAAAAAAAAAGTTCTCAGCCTCAAATATGTCAAATATGCCTCAAATATGAGCTGCAGCACAAAATAGAATGTAAATGTAAATTAGATATGTACTCAAAGTTGACCACCCTTAGTATACCCTAAAGTATACTTAAAAGTATACTTTTAGAAATTAGAAAGTGGGACAATTTAGTCCCAAAAAGTATTGAAATTGTACATTCAAAATTATACTACTAGAACATTGATGTTAGTATACCCTACTACATAAAGTATACTTTGGAAATACACTACTGTACCAATCCAAAAAAAAAAGCCACACACTAATATTTCATTGGACCATCTTTTGATTTGATATCAGCTATGACATTGTTTCAATAAGCTTATGCAATGTCACAAGTATTTCCATCCAGAGTTGTATTAATTTCTCTCCAAGATCTTGTATTGATGATGAGAGTCGGCCCGCTGCATAATGCCATCCCAAGCACATCCCAAAAGTCTGGACTCAGTGGTGGCCCATTCATGTATGAGAATGATGCTCCCTGAACTACTCTTTCACAATTTGAGCCCGATTATTCCTGGTATTTTCATCTTGGAACATGCCATGATGGAGTATATTCGGCTGACCTCGCTTTTTGGGCACATAATGTTGCTGAACCCAAACATGACCAGATCATAACACTTCCCCACAGGCTTGCATGGTAGTCACTCTGACTCTCTTCTTATACTGACGTAGCCATCACTTTGGACCAAAGTAACACTGGATTCATCAGAAAACATGACTTTTTTCCAATACTCCACAGTCCATTCTTTATACTCCCTAGAAAACTGAAGCCTTTTTTCAATGAGCCTCAGTAAATGGTTTTCTTAAGCCTTCTGTTAAGACTATACAGCTGTTTTATCACAATCTCTTTCGTTCTCTTCGTATTGTGCATGTGGAAATGCTCTTACTTTTACTATTAAACATAGCCATGACTTTTTTAATAATATAATTGTATTTAACGTTTAAGATCTCCCATCATGTTCATTCAAAAAAATCTTCTGACCACATTTCTTCAAGCCACTGAACTGACTCTTCTGAAAAAGAGTAACATCTTTGCCACAACCACAGGATATGTCTTCTGACACGATTGTTTACAAATTAAGAAGCTACTCACTACAACAGTTATGGTTAAATAATGTGTTGCCAGCTGAAACATATTCCTATTTCCAGTAATTATACAAAGGATAATTAAATGTAGATAGTGATTTTTTTTGGACAGGCAGAGTATATAATTTTTTAAAATCATTTTTGATGGATGTATCACTGACGGGCACACGCCCAAGAAAAGTCAGGGCATGAACCCCATTGTAAATAAGTCTTCTAAGTTAAGCATATAAGAGTAGTTTAAGATTTGTTTCTTGTGTTCTCTAATTGTATCAGCTATTACAGGCAGATGCTCGGTGCTATTATTCTCTTTGGTATGCTGGTAATTTTAAACCGATTGTTTTTCAAAAACAGTAACACTAGTGTAATATGGTATTTCATTAAAACTAGCATCCTCAAGCTTTTGAGCTTGATTTTGAAAACTGATTTGAAGGCATTGTGAACATTTTGCAATGATAAAAAAGGAGAGGTTTTGTATTTGGGTTTGTTAAAGCATAACACATTACGTAGGTGATGGAATAGTCACTTCCTCAATTCCTGGCATGTGCTCACCTATGTGCATCAATGCAAATGTGTCTAAAATATCTTCCTGTAATATCAGGCCAATTTCCTTATTTACCACTGAATCCATTGGAATTGGGTACATTCAACACAGACAAATATTAATGTTTGTAATATTTGTCTTAGGAATCCTAACATTTATACATTTAGCTTTGCCAAGAAAAATTTTTGTTTGTTTGTTTGTTTGTTGGTCATTTAAAAATATAGAGTTGGTACAGTACACAGTAAAATAAAACAACATTCCACTAGGACAATGGTGCTACATAAAATTAAACAGAAATACCTGAGACATCAAATAACTAAATAAAATAACAAAAGACTACATATAGTGTGTGTGTGTGTGTGTGTGTGTGTGTGTGTGTGTGTGTGCGTGTGCATGCAAACAGCGCAAGACAGTTCATTTATTACTAAAACCAGTAACCTGTAGAACAGAAGAATAGGCACAGAACAGGACAATGCAGTTCTTAGTTCTTCCTCAAGATTTTTTAAACAAGTGTTCCTAGCGTTTTCGTTGAAGTGGAATTAGATGTTGGTTCTTTAAAAACACAGAATCTTCCAGGATTGCCCTGTGGCACCTTAGGCTGTGAGACAGAAACACAACCCTGCTACACAGTGCTACTTTAAAATATCCAGCATCAACAAAAGAGATCATTGGGAAGGTGCTAGAGACTGATTCTCACGTTACATTTTTGTGTCATCCTGACAAATAAGGTCAACCACAATGATGAGACAGAGGACATCACACAATTCCTTATAAATTAGTCAACAGTGGGTAAACTGACTTTAATCTCCACAAGGTTGCACATTCTGAACAGGGAACAAATTCTAACCAAGGACTCTGAAAAAAAAAACATTACTATGTAGCTGAAATTTTGTTCCAACTTCCTGGAAGAAGTCAATACAGGTAAACCACTGGCATGCTATTCTTTTCCACTTTATTTATAGATAATCAGAATGCTTCCTGGAGAAATCCACCCCACCACTCTTGGTTTGTCCCTCCAGAAGCATGCAACACTCCCAACAATGTACATAACAAACCTGTCAAACCTGTATATGATACAGGATAATGGTGGTGTAAATATAAATAGAAACTGACACTGAGATGAGTTTGCTTGCATACTCGTTCTCAAATTTACAATTACATTTTCACCCAGCACATGCGGGTGTGATAAATGGGTGTCCACTAACCTTTGTCCATATAGTGTATATTTAACAAAACAAATAGTTGTCACAGTTATTGGAAACCCTGCATGTATTACCTTAGATATCCTTTGCATGCACACATAAAAGGACTGAGTCTTGTTTTAAAATATTTAATCATGTCAGGGAAAACAATTCAAGGAATCAGAAAGCATATTTTAATACACGATCTCTCCAGATCCTTAGTGGAACTATGCCTACACTTGGGGGTTCAACTTTTCCTATTAACCCCAGGTTTTCAATGAACTTTACAGAAGGTCAGATGACTGCCAGATGATAGCCCTGTCAATGGATTGATATATTCAACCATGCCCAAATTATGTTTTTTCACAGACAAAGCCAAATTTACATTTAAAATGTCCCCGTATTTCTTGTAAGTCTATTATTCCTAACAAGGTTATCAGTGTCTCATTGGAGAATCAGCCCCAGATCATCACAGATCCTCTATCAAACTTAAGAGTGGATTAGGTTCTTTGATGTATAACCGTATTTCAATGCCAAACCAACACTGAGTGTAAGTTGTCAGAAACTCATTTTTGGTTTCATCTGACCACAGATGTCAATTCCAGTAGTGTCTGGCAAACTCCAGAAACATTTGTGGTTAGATGAAAGAAATTTCAAAATTGTTTGTTGACATGTTTCTTTAGTCCAAGTCTAAATTTTTTAACTTTGTGACCCCAGAACACTTTCATATTCTACAATTTACCAGCTGTTATTCTAGGAGAAATTCTTACCTCTAAACTATCCTCAACACAGTGTCAGGAGCAAAATACACTTCCATCCCCCTTTATTCTAATTTATTACAAGTCTAATCAACTTCTTAGTTACTGGTTCAGAAATTTTCGATGTTGGAACTCATTTTATTACAACTGCCTGGTTTAGGGAGGTCATACTCTCATCACATTCCATTTAGATATTCGTCTGAGAAATACCCCAATGAAACAGGAAGTCATGGATGACCACTTAGGAGTTCCTAGACACTCAAGAGACTCAGGACACTTCAAGAAGTAAAACAAAAAGTGGAAACTTGCTTCAGTTGTGTTTCTTTCCTTATAGATCCTAGTGATTTCCAATAACTGTCCCATGTTTTTATCATTTAAAAAGATTCTTTAATTAAAGGATATTTTTACTTAATAGTTTTATGTGTGATTTGGCGACATTTTTTATACATTTTATATAGCGCACCAATCATTTATATCAGATCTGAATTCATATCAGTATGTCTTAACCCACCACGTTTGCAGTGTCAGCTCCAAACCCTCTTTAAAATATCTTTATAGACTTCTAATAAAATTCTAATAAAGTTTGCACATCTTTTCAGAAAAGAAAATGAAAACATTTCTAGGACTCCAAACAGTGAGGAAGTAAAAGCATAAAGGTTATGTTATTAATAACACTGTTCTTCAAGACAATTCAATATTTACAAAATTTTGTTGTCCCCTTGTTCATCTGATTTTCTACCCAAAAAATGTTATTTTCTGAATGTATATAAGTTTAAAATGAAACAAAAACGAGTGCAAATTTCATTCAAAAATCTTCACAATACTGTAAAAAAGTATTGTTACCTTAAAAAATAACCTTTAAATATGTAAAATAAAGCTATAAACATGTAATTCTGGTTTGCTCTAAAACAGATGGAGATCATGTCACACTACACTATATAGCCATCAGTGTTTTATGATATGCAAATTGGCTTAAAATAGCTATGATAGGTTTCACGTAAAGAGAAGAAAATAAAGAGGCCCGACTCTTAGACTTCCTTATATGACCATAAAGAGCATTGTTACTGGCTTATCTATGAGTCATACAGACATGCAGAAAATACTGAAATGAGTCCTCGTTTTCAATCAACTACCTGAAGTGTTTTGGCACTGACACACAGCAGTCTAAATGAGCAAAACTGAATTCCTGAAGAAAAACTCCACACTAAATAAATAACAACAAAAATGATCGGTGATAAGAGCTGAACACTACACATTATCATCAGTTTTTAACCACATCAGTTGTTCTACCATTGGAAAAATATTCATGCTACAAAAGGAAAACTCATCAGTACCACCCTGTGGGAATGATATACTATCAGATCATCATGCAAATGAGGCTAGCACATTAAAGCATACTTTGATCCTAATTAAACATTCCAAATCAAATCTAATCCACTCTATATTAGTTAATGCTCTTTTGACAATTGTTGCTTACTTGCTTTTCTGGCTTTGTACACTCATGTCTATAGTTCGCCCCGACTGGTCCTTGTTTCGCCTCTCTTTTTAGGCTCCATGGTTTTGCTCTGTTCCTTGAGAAGTCATGCATATGCAAATCTGTAATGCTGAGCTCTGCTATTGAGTATTTCCTTGTTCTTTCCTGATCACATTGTATCCCTATCTGGAGCCTGATTATGGATATGCCAGTGATACATTTGTCTGCCTGTTCTCTAACCGCAGCATTGAACTTTAACTATGGTTCAGTGAAAATATATAATACAAATGTTCTTTCTTCTTGGTACATTTCTGAGAATGCATGTAAAATGAGAATGCTATTTAAAAAAATATATTTATGACGTTAGATTCCATGTGAAACAACTGTTCACTGGGTTTTATGCAAAGCAGTACAACATTCTGTCTGACTTCAAATGTTCACATTATGGGTTACTTAGTATGCATTATGTCTCCAGTAAGTAAAAGCCAATTGAAGTACTGTAGAACAGTATATTTAATAATCTAACCTTTATGCATTTACTTCCTCATTGTTTCGAGTCGTAGAAATTTTTTCATTTTCTTTTCTGAAAAGATGTGAAAGTCTCCCTTTTGATGTGACAATATGTGAAAAGATGTGACAAGACCGCCTTGACCTCAACCAACATGAACATATCAAACTATGTGTCAGGACTAAATAACTGAAATTAGGTCCTGGCTGAAGATACTTTCTCCTAACTACATCATCTAAATAACCTTGTATGAGCCACAAATGAGAAGGGTTGAGTATTATTCTTTTACCAAACATCCTGTTTGAAAACACAGGTTAGGTTCATTGTGCTAATAAAGAGAAACAGTGAGGAGAAACTGCAATGTATACAACAGTATATGCTTAACTCACTCATGTTCTCAGGAAGTTAAAATGGTTATACTCATAATAGTGTTTTAATTATACTGTATGTCTAAATTCAGTGAATATTCACAAAATATTTACACAAAGCATAATGTTATATGTCCTTCACTTGTCACCCAATAATGGCCAACAGAGACTACCTTTTTTTTTTTTTTTTTTCATTTTTACACTTGCTGCACCCACGGGTGCTTTTGTACACTTTGACATACTAACTTTATTATTTACAGCTCTCAGTGCATGCTTCTTTATTCAGTAAAGTACTGAACAATCATGTAGGAAAAGAATAATAGGAAAGACATATAAACTTCAGATTTAATCACACACTTCAGTGACCCCAAATCATCTGTTCAGAGAGGTGCGCTGAAGAGTACTTCTTCCTCCTGAAGTGACACACTTTATTTGTCGAATTAATCAATGCAACCACAGTCTAAGGTACAGTAATGGCATCCTGTAACTTATAAATAAAGCTGAAATGTGCTTCTATAGTCCGAAATACATGTTTCATTTAGAACACACCTTCATCTAAAGTGATTGAAATTTAAGACAAGGTTCAAAGACAATATAGAGCTGAGGAGTTAAGGACCCTGATATTCAAACTTTTCTGATCACTAGCCCAGAAACTAAAACTGAAGCTACCGCTGCTTTCTCCTGCTTAATACTTTGTTTTACAGCTGACTTCTGACCCTGCTACAAAATACAAAGATAATGTCTGCACTTCTATATGGTCCTGTATCTTAGTCATTTCAATGCTCCAAGTCAGGAGAGAGACCTATTCCAAACTTCTCCTTCAGAGGAAAGACGTTGTAATTACATTCTGGTTCAGACTAAGTCCTTTTAGCTGATCATTTTGGTTAACAATACTTTTAGCAGGCCTTAATGATAAAAAAAAATAAAAAAAAATCCTGGTAGCATAGACTAACGATATGTGCAAAGATCCATGATAGTAGACACTGTACTTCTAGCATCAACTACTTAATGAATCATAATTTTAGCTTCTTTAAGAGCAAGCGATTTTTATCTCAAAGCATTTCCTGTTGGCCAAAATAAACAGTTTTATGTACGCTCTTCCTAAGAAAAAATACTTTTTAATCAAACTCTACTCCATTTACTGCTTACAGACTAAACAACCAAAATTGTCATTTAGATTAAAATCAATCATTTAACAGTGAGGCCTAAATAACACAGATTGGTGTTACTGGGAAATGATCATGCACTCATTTGCTAGCTCAGGGATGGGAAAGCAACCGCTGAATTAAAATGTTTCAGTTCCCTTATTTTGGGGTGCACTAATATAAACTTCAACAATGGCCCATAATGACATGAGCACTTCACAGAACGCTTTACAAGACGTGAAATCAGCTTATACAAGTTCACAGCAAAGTCCAAAAAAACTTTTAGAGTCACCAGGGTCAAGCTAATAATTAAGGTTTCTTAAGCTGCTTCATTTACATCCAGTATCAAATTTGGGTTTCTTACATGAAAACTGTCTTTCAACACCACATGAATTTGCTTTATTATGATATATACTGTGTATGTTTCTGCTAAATATAATATACAATACAACAATACAAATACAACACTAGCACATTGTAGGAAAGTTTTAGCTTAGTCTTTCACTGTACCTAGTAGGACACTTTTCATTTCAATCTTAGACATTAAAGAATTTCCACTTAAGTACGAAAGGTAACTTGAACATAAATAATGTTAAATACTCTTACTCTCTCTCTCTCTCTCACTCATGATATACTCATGTATACCACTTGCCATGTACAAGGTCATGGGAAGTCTAGAGGCAAGGTACACCCTGGATGGGGTGCCAATCCATCAGAGAGTGCACACACACACTCACTCACTCACTCACTTTCAATTTGGAAATGCCATTTAGCCTAATCTGCTTGTCTTTGGGCTGTGGGAGAAAATTGGAGGAAACCCAATACAAACATACAACATACAAACTTCACACATAAACAGATCCAAGACTCGAATCCTCAACTCTAGAGGACACAGGGATAATCACTACACCACATTGTCCCTAGTGGTAAATAATGATTTTTTTTTTATTAACAAATAATAATTAAATAATTATGACAATAATTAAGTGCATTATAACATTTTCTATTTAAGTTAAACAGACATAATAAATATTGATATGAAAAAAAGCTACATGAGGCCAGAATCATTTCTTTTGAGTGTATGGGTGTAACAATGAATGCGAAACATTTGTTTTTTGGTTATTGCACAAACCTTGAACCTGGTCAAAATAGAGCTCGTGTCCAGTGCCCCTGGGTCGATCCAATAAGGGTTTTGATGTATGTATTCAGACGATGTGTTACAGTGTGTTTCGTCATGAATGATATATTGAGGTTGCATTTTCCTTGTGAATGTATCCAAAACGTTTTTCAGTGCTATTCAATTGTCTTTTTTTGTCATTTGTCTTTCAAGGTTGTTTAATGTAATATACAAGAAGGTGTGACTTTCCATGCCAACCCATCACAGTTCATGGACAAGCACAATCAATCATGTGAAACATCAATCGGCCTACACTTGTATGTCTTGGGTAGAACCTGGAGTACCAGGAGGAACCTGAACAAGCATAAGGAGAACTCATTCCACACACAGATACAGAACAGGTGGGATTCGAACCCCGTCCTTAGAATTGTGCTATCCGTCTATAAAATCAGGCCTAATGCTTTAGCAATCGTAACAGAATACTTTTTTACTTCAGTCATTTACAAATGACCGACTGTTGAGTTCTCCTTCACCCTGATTGAACTAGTGCTGTACCTGGCGGAACAGGTGCACAGCTTGAGATAATAACCGGCGCTATTCCAACACGGTCAAACGTTAACCCGAGTTCAGAGTTATTTAAAACATTACCGGATGAAGCAGACACAGCAACAAGAGAGTCGCAGGGAGGAATCTTCTTAACGAATGATGTCGTGGCATGATGTCTGTTCGGGTCCAGTTGAGCGGTGAAGCCTCATGTATCCCGTTTAAAAAGTTTGCTCGCGCGAGCTCACTGTTTTTTTGGTGATGTTGCTCCGCCTTGAGTTCTGTTTTCTAAGTTGCTAAAAAAAAATGTCGTTGCTATTATTATTACAATTATTTAGAAATAAAAGTACCACAAAAAAAAAAAAAAAACTCACAGCAACAAAGTGTGTGAGATGTGACAGCTAGATACCATGAAGAAAGGGAAGAAAGTTTGAGAGTGAACAGCGCTGGGTGGAGCAGCAGGGCACCAGCAGTCACTTCTGATGGACAGAGTGATCTGTAGTTTCGCCTCTGCTAGCACGACCTGCAGAGCTCACACCACAATCAACTCTCTCTCTCTCTTTTTGTCTTTCTTTCTCTGTGCGTGTGTGGGCCATTTTACACTTCACCACAAGCAGTGTATTTGGCTTTCTCAAAAGTAAAAAGGAAGTTAAGCCGTATGAACGTTAAAAAAAAAAAAAACATTATTATTGTGGCAAGATAAGTGAAGTTATACCTACCTGTTCTCCGGTTGGCCGCCTGTCAATGAACTGTCCTATTGTTAGGAACCTCCACTAGAGGTCGCTGTTCATGTCTGTCTGTCTTTGTGTGTAGTTCCTGTTGGTTGACTCAGTTTCCCAGAAGGCACCTCAGTCAGGTGATGAGGCTCACCTGAACTGAGGTGTCTCATTAAAACCTTCTATAAATAGCAGTTTGTTCTGGGAAACTGGGTCGAGCATTGTCTGATTGTTTGTGTCTGTTGGTGTTTGTTTGTTTGTTTGTTTGTTTGTTTGTTTGTTTGTTTGTTTGTTTGTATTACCGTCATGTGGGCATTCATTTGTTACTTTAAGTTTATATTTGGTTTATGTTTTGTAACCTTTGTTTTCAGAGGGCTCTAGTTTTGTTTTCTTGATGTTCCTTGTGTCTGTGGATTCATGGAGCTGCTTTGTTCACTGTGTAGTTAGGCTGTGTCTCCTCCTGTGTAAGTACTGTTTTGCCTTCTGGTCTTTTCCCTTGTATGTGTAGCCACATGAGTGCTTAGCCATTAGCAGGGTTAGCCGCTAGTATGCCTTGATGGCTAGTAGGGTTAGCCCCTAGTAGGGTTAGCCTCCAGTAGGCTAATCTCTAGTGGGAGTGACTGCTAGTGGTTCTGGTCACTAGTAGGTTAGCCGCTAGTTTGGTATAGCCTCATGTGTGCCCTGCCTTTTGTCTTCCGGTCCCCTAGGTCAGTACTAACACCATTAGCCACTAGCCCGGTTAGGTCAGCCTCCAGTGTCTCCAGTACAACATGTAGCTACTAACCTCACTAACCCAGCTAGTCTAGTTCCTGTCAGTCTCTGTGCCCCTAGCCCTGTCTCCTGTCTAGCCCTGTCTCCTGTCTAGCCCTGTCTCCTGTCTAGCCCTGTCTAGCCCTGTCTCCTGTCTAGCCCTGTCTCCTGTCTAGCCCTGTCTCCTGTCTAGCCCTGTCTCCTGTCTAGCCCTGTCTCCTGTCTAGCCCTGTCTCTCCAGTCTCTGTGCCTCCAGTACTGTCTCTCCAGTCTCTGTCTCCACTGCCCTCCAGTCCTGTCTCTAGCCTCCAGTCCTGTCTCTCCAGTCTCTGTGCCTCCAGTCCTGTCTCTCCAGTCTCTGTGCCTCCAGTCCTGTCTCTCCAGTCTCTGTGCCTCCAGTCCTGTCTCTCCAGTCTCTGTGCCTCCAGTCCTGTCTCTCCAGTCTCTGTGCCTCCAGTCCTGTCTCTCCAGTCTCTGTGCCTCCAGTCCTGTCTCTCCAGTCTCCAGTTCCTGTCTTAGTTAGCTCCGGCTCCATGTTTCCTCAACCCTGGTTCCCTGTGTCAGCTCCTGGTTCCCTGTGTTCAGATCCCTTCCTGTTCCTGTGTTTTTCCTGAGCCCTAGTTTTAGTTTGAGTTTGTTGTTTTGGTTCCTTTGTTCTGTTTTTGAGTTGTGTTTGTTTAAATAAAAGACTTTCTGTTTGCACACCCCTCTGCCTTCATGCCTACCTTCATGCCCACGGCAACACCATCAACCGGTCTAGCAACTACAACCAGCTAGACCCATGACACCTATCACAGGTGAGTGTAAGACTATTTAAGTCAGTTGGTAAGGTGGCTGAGGTTATGGGTCACGCCCACCTTGCTTCCGTTGTTGCGTAATATCCAGAACAGAACCTGGAAGTCCAGTGCTGGTATTTGACTGAGGTTGCCCTTTTTGCACAGGTAAGAATGTCAGTTGTGGTGCATTATTTTAGTTGGGATTTGTATATTATAGTGGTGTTTCTTCTGTGGCATTTACACATTCTAGTAAGCCAAATTAAGTCAGCGGATACGGGCATTCATTTGGTGTTGTGGACGTGTTTGTTCCTCCCAATAAATTTGCTGAACTGACTGAGCTCTCAGCTTCCCGGAGTGTGGCTTATCTGCCCTTCTGGCGAGATCTGGTACAGAATTTATACTGTTTGCGTATATGCAGTTTGTTCTGCCGATAATGGGTTTTAATCGCAACTTTTATGTATAGACTGGTGGCGGCGCAACGTTGATTTGTTTCCCGTGGAGGTGCTACACGAAGAGCACTTTTGGAGGGCGCTGCTGTTTTGCCACGGCTGTTCTTTTGTTTGTTTATATTTTACCTTCAGCTGTGTACCGCTGCATTGCCGTGCTGCTTTGTGGCAGTGGCGATTTCGTCATTTTAAAATTTTTGTTTACGTTTTTTTTTCTTTGCTTATTTAAAGTTTTTGGGTTTTGTGTTTGGTTACTATTCTTTTCGCTGATGCTCTGTTTGCTTAAGGCTATGCCTTAAAGTTTATTTGTTCCGTGGTTTACAGCCTTTGGGTTATAAATCCCTGTGTGTGTGTGTGTGTGTGTGTGTGTATATGGTTGTGCCAGTGTGTGCGCGCGCATCTTCTCCCTCCCCCTGTTTTTGTGAATGAATGCACGTGAGTATCGTGTGTGTGTAGAGAAAGAGAGCACATGTAGAAGAGAACGTGTGGGAAAGATCTTATTGCTTGAGTTTAAGCTAACTGTAGTGTGTAGGTGTGAGTTGGCTCTCGGACCATAAGATTTTCCTGTTTATTTATTTTGTTTTCTTTGGGAGTTATTTTATTATTTTCTTCTTATGTTTATGGGCCAGACATAAGGGTGGGTAACTTTAATACTAGTAGGTGTGATTATATTCTGTTTAAGATTGTGATTCAATTGTTTTTTGTACAGGAGCCGGTGCTTAAGGCAGCAGTGGAGTTTTGTTTTTTGAGTGTGTGGAATACAAGCACGTGTGTGAGAGTCACCAGTGTGATTGTAGACTGCTGTGCTGTGTAGGCCGTTTGCGCCCATAGGCCCTGCTGCCTAGCCACGGTTCCTGTGTTTGAAGCTCTGTATGTGCAGGTTGCTCACCAGTTTGATGAGAACTCCTGGTCCTAATAATTTTTTATTGATTTTCTTTTTTTATTTAGTTTTTGTCTAATTAAATTATTATATCTATTGTAATAAACTTAATTATTCTTTTGACTATCCTTGTCTCTTGCCTATCTGGTGAACTTATCTGTGTTGCCTTAGATGAGATTTTCTTAATAAGGATCCCTGGCCTTTATCCAGGGTGGCCTAATCGGATGTTCTGTTTATTATACGTCAATTATTATATGTCAATTCCTTAGCGCTCCGCCACATTCTGGCGTAATCGGCAGGATGCACTGTAACTAGGCAGAGACGTGGTTATCCAGATTAAATTTATTGAAGATTATTTTATCATTGGGTTTTCCTTGTTTAGTAATTTATTTTTGATTCTTTTAGAGTTGGGGCAAAGCAGCAGCTTCCGTCCGGCTTGTGGAGAACGCCTCTCCTATCCCTTGGGTCTCCCGTCGTGGTTTGCTAGTGGGTGGTAAGTCGCGATTTACATATGGAGGACGAACTCAGAGAGCTTAAAGAACTTGTGGCCCAGTTGAAGGCAGACAATGAGAGGTTGCGCCAAGAGCGCCCCCTTGTGTTGCCTGGCCCTAGTGTGGTATCTGTGGAGGTGACCGATGCACCGCCTGTGCTAGCCAGCCGGAGAGAGGTATTCGTTAACGGCAAGTCAGGGATTGGCATCGAAGAATGGATTGAGGAGTTGCAGGCGTGTTTTCGGGTTCGCCATTTTTCGGTTTCAGACCAGGCGTTGTTCTTAGTTGACCACCTAGAAGGGGAGGCAAGGGAAGAGATCAGGTATCGTTCCGATCTTGAACGAGGGGATCCAAATAAGATTTTTCTCACGTTGCATGAAGTCTTTGGTTGTTCGCAGTCCCATGTAGTGTTACAGGAAACTTTTTTTTCCCGGAGACAATTGGAGGGGGAGAGTTTATTAGCGTTCTCCCTTGCTTTGATGGGTCTCATGGAGAAGGTTAAACAGCAGTTCCCTGGGACCGCACCAAATGCCCCTGTCTTATTACGTGATCAGTTTGTGGAATACATGGATAATGCACTTCGGCGTGAGCTTAAGCATTTATTTCGCCATGAACCACACGCCACCTTGTTAGATGTGCGTAGCGAGGCAATTAGGTGGGAGCAGGAGGGTACGCCGGGGGATGCGAGAGCTCGTAGCCAGTCAGTCCCATTATCATATGGGATTCAGTATGGTGTTCGGGGAGAACAGCGTTCGCATACGAGTGGATCCTCGTCTTCAGAGCTGAGTGAATTAAGGGAGATGTTAAAGGCCCAGCAGCAGCAGTTGAACCAGCTGACTCACAGTTTTGCTCAGTTTCAGGAGGTGCACCCACGAAGTTGTCCTTCACGGTATGGGCTGGTGGTTTGTAGGCGGTGCCATCGACCTGGCCATTTTGCCAGGGAATGTAATGTTCTACCACTGGGCCCGTTGTCCCCTGCGCCTACTGCGTCATTGCCTGTGGAGGGGCAGCATCGGTCAAGCCAGCCATCGGGAAACTAGTACCCACCGAGCTTTTGAGCCGTAGCTCGAATGGGGAAATTGGGGGCTCAGCGGAGTTAATTAGTAGTTGCTCATTGTCTCGTTTAATGTCTGGCTGCACAGTTACAGACCACAGTTGATGGTCCACAATACAGACCACAGTTGATGGTCAGTATTGGTGGCATTTTGGTTGCTTGCCTAATCGATACTGGTTCTATGGTGTCCACTATCACGGAGAGCTGCTTCGTCGAACATTTTGAACCTTGGGGCCAGGAGCGGTTAAAATTGTGCCAGTGGCTCCAATTATGTGCAGCCAACGGTCTTGCCATTTCATATATTGGTTATATGGAGTTGGATGTGGAGTTGTGTGGCAAAGTAGTGTCAGGTTGTTAAGGACCCACCTGGAAACATGTGTGCCCAGGTCCCAGGAGTACTGAGGATGAATGTGTTGAGCCGGTGCTACCGAGATCTTTTTAGCCAGCATGGCCCGGCTTTGTTCAACTCTCCGCTGGTAGTGGAGGTTCTTGGTTCAGTGATGCAAGCCTTGCAGCATTGTCATGGAGTTAAATCTCAGTCGATGTTTGGACCGATTGGTCACGCAAGGGTGCGTGGGCGCCATCTGTGCCGTGTTCCGGGTGGTACCATGAAGATTATCACGGCTACCTGTTCTGAACAGTGTTCCGGGGGCACCATGTTGTTTGAGCCCCTTGAGTCGGGACTTCCAGCTGGCTTGTTGGCCTAGGCGGCTGTCCCTAGTGCCGATGGTTTGAGGTACTGTATACATTCCGGTTGTGAATGTAGGGGTGGTTGATGTGGCACTGTACCCAAGGACCCTATTGGGTAGCCTACAGGGTGTGTATGTTGCAAGTCTACCTCCAGGGGTGACTGAGGTCAAGGATGTAGTTGCTACTGTGTGTTCTCAAGGCTGTTCAGTGGAACCAGTGTTGCAGGAACAAATTGAGTCGGTTGACTTATCTGCTTTGGAGTTGAGGGATCAAGATGAGGTTAGGGCCCTGTTACGGAATTATCGGTCCGTGTTTTCGGCTCATGATAATGATTTGGGGTGCACAAATCTGATCTCACATGACATTCCCCTTACAGATGATGTCCCAGTTCGGCAACGGTATAGGCGTTTGCCCCCTTCGGAGAATGATGTGGTGAAGTCCCACATTAATCAGCTGCTTGATGGTCAGATCATTAGAGAGAGTTGTAGTCCTTATGCGTCCCCCATTGTTTTAGTGCAGAAGAAAGACGAGAGCCTACGCATGTGCGTGGACTATCGGCAGCTAAATTCAAAGACCAGGAAAGATGCATTTCCTATGCCTCGTATAGAGGAAACACTGGATGCCCTAACTGGATGCCCTAACTGGATGCCCTAACTGGTGCCCGTTGGTTTTCCACTTTGGACTTGGCCAGCGGTTATAACCAAGTCCCAGTAACCGAGGGAGATCGGTCTAAAGCTGCTTTTTGTACACCCGAGTGGAACAGGATGCCGTTCGGACTTTGTAATGCACCCAGTACTTTCCAACGGTTGATGGAACAACTGTTTGGTGATCAGCGACACCAATCATTGCTTTTGTATTTAGATGACATTGTGGTTTTTTCCTCTTTAGTGACTCAGCATTTAGAATGGTTGGAGCTGGTTTTGGGTCGGTTGAAGCAGGAAGGGCTGAAAGCAAAGTTGGCAAAGTGTGCTTTCTTCAAACAGCAGGTACAGTATTTGGGCCATGTGGTGTCCGCTCAAGGGGTAGCTACTGATCCTAGTAAAGTGGAGGTAGTGGCAAATTGGAGTCGTCCAGGTAATGTAACCGAGCTCCGTTCCTTTTTAGGTTTTGCTAGTTACTACCGCCGCTTTGTGGCCGGTTTGCACAGTTGGCAGCCCCTCTACAAAAGCTGGTTGCTGAGTTTTTGGGAGGGAGGCATAAGAAACCAGTCGGTCAAAGCTTTGTCTGTGCGTGGACCGAGCAGTGTCAAGAGTTTTGACACTTTGAAGGAGAAGCTTACAACTTCCCCTATTCTTGCATATGCAGACTTTTCCTTGCCTTTCATCCTTGAGGTGGATGCTAGTCACCGGGGTCTGAGGGCTGTCCTTTCTCAGGAACAAGAAGGGAAGGTCCGGCCTGTTGCTTTTGCCAGCCGTAGTTTGAGACCCACTGAGCGTAATCCGGCAAACTATAGCTCAATGCGGCTGGAGTTTTTGGCGCTCAAGTGGGCAATGACAGAGAAATTTAGAGAGTATTTGTTGGGGCATAAATGTCTTGTCTTTACCGACAATAACCCTCTGAGTCATTTGTCCTCTGCCAAGCTTGGGGCCACGGAACAGCGTTGGGCCGCCCAACTTGCAGCGTTCAATTTTGAAATTCGATATAGACCAGGTAAGAGTAATGGTAATGCTGATGCCCTTTCGAGACAGCCTCCGGCAGATAGCCAGGGGTTGGGGCAGCGCTTACCAGCTACCGTGGTTCCCGTACCGGTACAACAGGCAGTACAAGTAAAGCCGGTTTATCAGGCGACCCAAGCTGCCCTTCAGGTTTTTCCCAGCCTTTCTGCCGGTGAGCTGGGAGCGCTACAAGAGTCCAATCCAGATATCGGTACTATCTTGGGTTTTTGGCGGCGTAAGAGCCTTCCAAGCTTTGAGGAGCATCGATCATTGTCCCGGGCTAGTTTGACTGTTGCGTCAGTGGGATCGCTTGGTGGAACATGAGGGAGTTCTGTATCGGCGCATCTTCTGCCCGGATGGGAGAGAGGAAGTGCTTCAAGTACTTCTGCCTTTTGTTTTAAGGGAAGGCACATTGAAATGGCTGCACCAGGGGCACGGACACCAGGGCATTGAGCGCACACCTGAGCTGCTTCGCCAAGGGTGTTATTGGCCTGGTATGTCCAGGGAGGTCGCTTGTTGGTGTAGGGAGTGTGAGCGGTGTCAGTCTGCCAAGGGTGGACAGCCAGTGGCCTCTAGTTTTATGGGCCACTTGCTGGCTGCTAGGCCGAATGAGATTTTGGCCATAGATTTCACTGTGTTGGAACCGTCCAGCTCAGGTGTTGAGAACGTGCTTGTGATGACTGATGTCTTAACAAAGTACACCCTGGCAGTTCCCACACATGATCAGCGGGCTGAAACGGTGGCACAAGTGCTCGTGGCCGAGTGGTTTTGTAAGTTTGGGGTCCCTGGTCGGATACATGCTGATCAGGGCCACAACTTTGAATATTCACTGATACGGCAGCTGTGTATTCTGTATAAGGTGAAGTCCCGCACTACACCGTACCACCCTGCAGGGAATGGCCAGTGTGAGAGGTTTAATCGAACCTTGCACGATGTGTTGCATACTCTGCTTCCCTCTAGCAAGCGTGATTGGGCCTCATGTTTGCCACAAGTATGGTTTTGTTACAATACTACTCCACATCAATCAACAAGTGAGTCTCCATATTACTTGATGTTTGGTCAAGAGCCCCGTCTAACAGTTGACTTCCTGCTAGGCAGAGTGGAGGGAACTGGGGGTGGAAATGTACATGAGTCGGTCTTAGAACACCAAACTCGGTTGCAGGTGGCTTTTGAAGGGGCACGGGAACATTTACGGGCCGCCGCAGAACGTCGTAAGGTGCAATATGAGTCCCATGTATGTGACACCCCACTGTTGGAGGGTCAGTTGGTTTACCTCCGCAATGTTGGCGTGAGGGGTCGGTCAAAGATCCAGGACCTGTGGAGCCCAGTTGTGTACCAGGTGGTAAGGGCCCCTAAACAAGGGGGTTCAGTTTATTCCATTGCACCTGTGGATGATTTGGGTCAAGTACGGCAGGTACATCGTTCTTTGCTAAAGGTTCGCACGACGCAGGATTCTTCTGCCTCAGTATCCACACCTAGTGTCACCTTTGAGTGAGCAGGCTTCGGAGGGGTCTGAACAGGGGGATTTTTGGGTAGTGTATTCAGCAATACCTCCAGTTGTTGGTGCTGGGAATGTAGCTGACCCCGGGCATGTAGGGCTTGCTGTTGATGGCGAGGTAGGTGCCCCGGTTAGTGTTGGCCAGCCCCTTGACAGTGAGCTATTACCAGAGTCAGAAGATTTATCTGATTTACAACCACGACGATCCAGGCGAGCTACCGCGGGTCAACATTCTAACCTGCATCATCTCCCACGGCCTGTAGGCATGGTGAGATCTGATGGGGTATTGCAGGAGGGAGCATCTTCGACTATTTCGGCATGGTTCAGACCCTGGAGTTGAGGGAGTGTTTTGTCCATCGTCGGGACGACGATGCAGCAGTGGGGGGTAGGTTGTGGCAAGATAAGTGAAGTTATACCTACCTATTCTCCGGTTGGCCGCCTGTCAATGAACTGTCCTATCACAGGTGAGTGTAAGACTATTTAAGTCAGTTGGTAAGGTGGCTGAGGTTATGGGTCACGCTCCCCTTGCTTCCGTCGTTGCATAATATCCAGAACAGAACCTGGAAGTCCATTGCTGGTACTTGACTGAGGTTGCCCTTTTTGCACAGGTAAGAATGTCAGTTGTGGTGCATTATTTTAGTTGGGATTTGTATATTATAGTGGTGTTTCTTCTGTGGCATTTACACATTCTAGTAAGCCGAATTAAGTCAGCGGATACGGGCCATAGTCAGCATCTGGTGTTGTGGACGTGTTTGTTCCTCCCAATAAACTTGCTGAACTGACTGAGCTCTCAGCTTCCCGGAGTGTGGCTTATCTGCTCTTCTGGCGAGATCTGGTACAGAATTGTATGGTATGTATTTATACTGTTTGCGTTTATGCAGTTTGTTCTGCCGATAATGGGTTTTAATCGCAACTTTTATGTATAGACTGGTGGCGGCGCGACGTTGACTTGTTTCCCGTGGAGGTGCTACACGAAGAGCACTTTTGGAGGGCGCTGCTGTTTTGCCACGGCTGTTCTTTTGTTTGTTTATATTTTACCTTCAGCTGTGTACCGCTGCGTTGCCGTGCTGCTTTGTAGCCACGGCGATTTCGTCATTTTAAAAAATTGTTTACGTTTTTTTTTCTTTGCTTATTTAAAGTTTTTGGGTTTTGTGTTTGGTTACTATTCTTTTCGCTGATGCTCTGTTCGCTTAAGGCTATGCCTTAAAGTTTATTTGTTCCGTGGTTTACAGCCTTTGGGTTATAAATCCCTGTGTGTGTGTGTGTGTGTGTGTGTGTGTGTGGTTGTCTGCCTCGCTTTGCGGGATTGTCATCACCGGCAAACAGCGTATGCTCTTTCAGCGTATGCACGCGCCGGCTCGGCACTTCCGCATTCCTGCCACGGAGCCCATTCAGAAAAGCAGTGAGCGCGCTCTCGGCACTTCCGCATTCCAGCCACTGAGCTCATTGACTCTAAGCGCTGCACTCGCTCTCTACATACACTGGCTCTACTCTGCATTCGCGCTGCAGAGCTCGTGCAGAGAAACAGTAAAAGCTCACTCTGCGCTTGGATCCTTCACCCCCACACACGCCCGTGACAGTATAATCTGGCCATTAATGGATCCAGCAGAGGCTGTACAATTAAGAGGGGCACTAGAGAAACAGGGGGCGCTCTTGGACACTCACCAGCAGAATATCCAGCAGATAACTTGCTCCCTCCATAACGTTACAGAGGCTTTAGCTGCTCTCATCTTGCAAATAAAGCAAACACAAGCACATCCAGCTCCCATTCTCCAGCCTCCTCTTCCTGGGCACTCTATCAATCATGAACCATGCCTCCCTGCACCGCCCACTTACGACGGAAATCCGTCCACCTGCCGCTCATTTTTTATCTCAGTGCTCCCTTGTGCTTGAGCTGCAGGCATCATCTTTTCCCACTGAACGCTCCAAGGTTGCCTACATCATCACTCTCCTTTCTGGTAAAGCAAGAGAATGGGGGACAGCCTTATGGGATGCCCAGATGCCCTGCTGCTACACGTACAAGACTTTCACGGATGAAATGAGACAGGTTTTCGATCGTTCATTCACAGGGCATCAGGCGGCAGCTCAGTTACTTGAACTACGTCAGGGATCTCGATCTGTCTCTGATTATGCTATTGATTTTCGGACTCTGGCTCCCTCTTATGGTTGGAAGAATCGGGCACTCTTCGACACATTCCTTCACGGACTCTCTGACCCAGTCAAGGATGAGTTAGCAGCCCGAGAGCTCCCTTCCAACCTTCAGGGGCTCATTGACTTGGCTACAAGTATTGACGCCCGAAAACGAACACGACAAAGGGAGTCTCGTCAGTTCCTCAACGTACCTGCTCCTAACACAGACACACCTAAGCCCCCCCCAGAACCTATGCAGGTCGACTGCGCGCACATCTCGTCCAAGGAACGTCAACGTCGGAAGGATGATGGTGCTTGCTTCTACTGTGGTCAGGTTGGCCACGTCGTACGAACCTGTCCATTAAAAAGCCGGGACACCCCGGTAGTTCTGGGGGTACGGGGCAGTTCTACACAACACCCATCTCCTAACCTTCGCTCTCGCTTCCCAGTGACCCTGATTTATGACAACCGGCCTCACGTCACACACGCCCTAGTAGACTCTGGAGCAGACCAGAATTTAATCTCCTCAGCTATGGTTTCTCAACTCAAGATTCCACACACCCCACTTAACCAACCATTTAGCGTACAGGCCCTTGATGGCAGCAAGCTCTCCTCAATCACCCACTGCACTGCTCCAGTCACATTGCAGTTTTCTGGTAATCATGTTGAGACCACCACGTTCCTCATCATTAAGAGTGCTCATGCACCTATAGACTGGGCAAGGAGAAGCATCCTGGATTGGAGCCCTACTTGCCACTCCTCATGCCTCCGTTCCGCTGCCACCAGAAGCGTCTTGCCCACCTCTCTGGAGGAGATCCCTGACATTTCCAAGGTCCCTGCCGAGTACCACGACCTTCGCCAGGTGTTCAGTAAGTCACATGCCATCTCATTACCTCCTCACCGTCCATATGACTGTGCCATCGACCTACTTCCAGGCACCACTCCACCTAAAGGGCGACTCTACTCTCTCTCACGTCCCAAGAGAGAAGCCATGGAAAAATACATCTCTGAGTCACTTTCAGCTGGAATCATACGCCCTTCCTCCTCCCCTGCAGGGGCGGGCTTTTTCTTTGTGGAAAAAAAGGACAAGTCCCTCAGACCCTGCATCGATTATAGAGGCCTTAATGAGATTACAGTCAAGAACCGCTACCCGCTTCCCCTCATGTCTACCGCGTTTGAATTACTCCAGGATGCCCGCCTGTTTTCCAAGTTAGACCTAAGAAACGCTTACCACCTGTTCAGGATAAGAGAGGGTGATGAGTGGAAGACTGCATTCAACACCCCTATGGGTCATTATGAGTACCTGGTTGTTCCAATTGGTCTGACCAATGCACCGGCAGTTTTTTAGGCACTCATTAATGATGTCCTTAGAAACTTTCTCAACGTTTTTGTGTTCGCTTACCTTGACGACATTCTAATCTTCTCTTACTCCTTAGAGGAACATAAGCTCCACGTGCGTCAGGTCCTTCAACGTCTGCTGGAAAATAAACTCTATGTCAAGGCTGAGAAGTGTGAGTTTCACTGTGAGTCCACCTCCTTCCTGGGGTATGCCATTTCACCATCAGGTATGCAGATGGACCCAGTCAAGGTAAAGGCCGTCATGGATTGGCCAACACCATCGTCAAGGCGGGAGCTTCAACGCTTTTTGGGCTTCGCCAATTTCTATCAGCGTTTTATCCGTGACTACAGCACGGTGGCAGCCCCACTCACATCTCTCACATCCACCAAGATCCCCTTTCGATGGAACCCCCTAGCAGAGAAGGCCTTCAATGAGCTCAAGCAGCGCTTTACCACAGCACCCATCCTCACCTTTCCTGATCCATCTCTCCAGTTCATTGTCGAAGTTGATGCTTCCGAGACAGGAGTGGGAGCCGTGCTTTCTCAGAAAACACCAAAGGACAACAAACTTCATCCATGCTCTTTCTTTTCTCGTCGGCTCACGCCCCCTGAACGGAACTATGACATTGGGGATCGTGAGTTGCTAGCAGTCAAGGTTACCCTCGAAGAATGGAGACATTGGTTGGAAGGAGCTGAACACCCATTTCTTGTTTGGACTGATCACAAGAACCTAGAATACCTCAAGTCAGCCAAGAGACTCAATTCACGTCAGGCACGCTGGTCACTGTTCTTTTCACGGTTTAACTTCATGCTGTCATATCGCCCAGGAACCAAGAATACTAAGCCCGATGCCCTCTCCCGACAGTTTCCCGCCCCCCAGGACATGTCCACAAGGGAAACCATTCTTCCCCCCCAGTGCCTTATAGCTGTAACCCGGTTAGATGTGGAAAACCTGGTCCTGCAATCTCTTGAACAGGAGCCAGGCCCCAGTAATGTCCCTCCTGGTCTACTTTTCGTCCCGCTGTCTGTTCGCTCCCAAGTCTTGGAATGGGGCCACAGCTCCAGGCTAGCCTGTCACCCAGGGGCGACTCGCACCTTCTCAATGCTCAATCAACGCTTCTGGTGGCCGACTATCAAGGAGGATGTCAAAAGCTTTGTGGCGTCTTGTGATATCTGCACCAGGAATAAGACAACAAATCGTCCGCCTGAGGGACTCCTAAGACCCCTTCCCATTCCCCATCGCCCTTGGTCTCACATTTCACTGGACTTCATAACCGGATTGCCACCTTCCAACAATAATACCTGCATTTTAACAGTTGTTGACCGGTTTTCCAAGTCAGCCCATTTCATTCCTCTACCAAAGCTTCCATCTGCCAAGGAAACGGCTGAACTCCTTATCTCCCACGTTTTCAGAATCCACGGCCTCCCATCGGATATAGTTTCGGATAGGGGCCTGCACAATTTTGGAAAGCCTTCTGTGGCCTTATTGGCGCCACCCCCAGCCTCTCATCAGGATTTCACCCTCAGAGCAATGGTCAAACCGAGCGCATGAATCAAGAATTGGAGAAATCTCTGAGATGCATGACCTCACAGGATGCAGCTTCTTGGAGTCGTTTCCTCCCTTGGATTGAGTATGCGCATAACTCGCTCCCCACCTCCTCCACAGGCATGTCACCTTTTCAGTGTTGCCTCGGCTATCAACCACCACTGTTTCCAACCCAGGAGGAAGAAACTGCTGTCCCTTCAGCTCAAGCCTTCATCCGTCGTTGTAAAAGGACATGGCAACGAGCTCGTGCTCAATTACAACGTTCCGTGGCCATTTTTCAGCGCAAGGCCAATCTCCACCGCTCAGCTGCTCCAGTTTACAGAGTTAGACAAAGAGTTATGCTCTCCACACGTAACCTACCACTCAAGACTACATCCCAGAAACTCTCGCCCAAGTTCATTGGCCCATTCACAATCTCTCGTGTCATTAATCCATGCTCCATCAGACTGGCCCTGCCATTGTCCATGCGGCGAATTAACCCCACGTTCCACGTCTCCCATGTCCGCCATTTGGTCCCATGTCTTTTGTCACCAACTCCTTCTCCGCCACCTCGACTTATAGACGGGGGTGAAGCCTTTACCGTCCGCAGACTCCTTAAGTCCCGCCGCCGTGGGCGCGGCCTCCAGTACCTGGTGGATTGGGAGGGCTATGGACCCGAGGAAAGAAGTTGGGTACCAGCCAGGTTCATCTTGGACCGCTCTCTGATCAGAGTTTCACAATCTCCACCCCGAGGCACCCTCAAGAACGCCAGGTGTCGTTCGTAGAGGGGGGGGGGGTACTGTCACAGCACGCTAGGTCATGCCCATATCTCAGTCAAGATCATGATCACCTGCACACTCCTGCTCCACGATCCATCCCGTTCCTTGCTTTTCACCACCTCATTCACCGCTCCAAACACACCTGTTCTCAATTTCTGATCATCACAGCTCTCTATTTAACACACCTTCAGACAACAGCGCTCTGCCAGATTGTGTGCTATCCATGCCCAGTATTCCAGCGTTTCTCTCTGCTTTGAACTCCCGGATATCGACCACGCTCTGTTTTCACGACCTCGTCTTTGTCTCACGCTACGGATCTTTCGTCTATACGGATTTACTGTTGCTGACCCTTGGATTTGTTTATCGACCACGAGCTCTGATAACGGACTTTCTCGGTTTCACGTTTCTGACCTCTGCCTGTTCATCGACCACGAGCTATTGTTTCGGATCTAGCAGCCTGCGCGATTCGTCTGCCTCGCTTTGCGGGATTGTCATCACCGGCAAACAGTGTATGCTCTTTCTACACGCGCCGGCTTGGCACTTCCGCATTCCTGCCACGGAGCCCATTCAGAAAAGCAGTGAGTGCGCTCTCGGCACTTCCGCATTCCAGCCACTGAGCTCATTGACTCTAAGCGCTGCACTCGCTCTCTACATACACCAGCTCTACTCTGCATTCGCGCTGCAGAGCTCGTGCAGAGAAACGGTAAAAGCTCACTCTGCGCTTGGATCCTTCACCCCCACGCACGCCCGTGACATGCTTGAGTTTAAGCTAACTGTAGTGTGTGTAGGTGTGAGTTGGCTCTCGGACTATAAGATTTTCCTGTTTATTTATTTTGTTTTCTTTGGGAGTTATTTTATTATTTTCTTGTGTTTATGGGCCAGTCATAAGGGTGGGTAACTTTAATACTAGTAGCTGTGATTATATTCTGTTTAAGATTGTGATTCAATTGTTTTTTTTGTACAGGAGCCGGTGCTTAAGGCAGCAGTGGAGTTTTGTTTTTTGAGTGTGTGGAATACGAGCACGTGTGTGTGAGAGTCACCAGTGTGATTGTAGACTGCTGTGCTGTGTAGGCCGATTGCGCCCATAGGCCCTGCTGCCTAGCCACGGTTCCTGTGTTTGAAGCTCTGTATGTGCAGGTTGCTCACCAGTTTGATGAGAACTCCTGGTCCTAATAATTGTTTATTGATTTTCTTTTTTTATTTAGTTTTTGTCTAATTAAATTATTATATCTATTGTAATAAACTTAATTATTCTTGGATATCCTTGTCTCTTGCCTATCTGGTGAACTTATCTGTGTTGCCTTAGATGAGATTTTCTTAAGGGTCCCTGGCCTTTATCCAGGGTGGCGTAATCGGATGTTCTGTTTATTATACGTCTGTCAATTTCTTAGCGCTCCGCCACATTATGAAAGACCACCAAAATTACACAAGGGATGACCCATGTTTCAGTGGTGTGTTTTTAACTTCATTCATATAGCATGTGATGTTTTATTAAAGTCAAGTGGTCAACTGGGTTTTTATTTATTCATTTATTATTATTATGATTATTGCCATTTCGCCACATCATGAGTTTACAACCTTCGCAACACCCTTGTGATCACATGTCGGATTTTAAACACAAGAGTGCAATTATGTACCACCATAATTGTCTAAGACATTAAAGCTAAATTGAATTACATTTCTTCCTCAATCTAACTCTCAACTCATCCAGATGAGCTAAAATGTATATCATTTCACCATCACGTTATGTTTTTTTTTTTTGTGTTTGTTTGTTTCTTTATTAAAATCACAATTAGGGTCAAAACAGTGGAATTTAATAAATGGTCTCTAAATCAGGGTCAAATACTTATTCTAAAAAGTTTTAGATTCAGCAGTGGCTTCTAAAAATAGTTAGCTAACATGATTTCAGTTAGTTGTTGTGGTCTCCCTCTCTCAGTCAGATTCTATCTAGATCATGTAGAGCACACAGCACCCCCAAAGACATAAAACCACTACTAAGTTCACAGCCATTCTTTCTGCAGTTTAGCAGCATACAGCACTTCCTGTTCCACTATCACTGCTGCTTGTCAAAATAGCCCATTTTGGCCGCTTGTATAACCCCACATACTGTACGTAACTGCAGGAAACACTCCAAGAAAGTCCCATCAACTTCACATACGTGATGACTCATATGCTACTCATATGCAAATGTAACAACACAATCTTGTGTTGGAGAGAAAAAGAAAAGGTTCCTTTAATCATGTATTAGAAGAGAATACAGCAACCTGGGCTTGCACTTACAGTTTATAAAAGTTTTCACCAGAATCAGAGAACTGAGAACAATATAAACATCGGCAGTCCAGTGATGTAGTAAGCGTTGTTAGGGATGTTTATCTTTTAAATATCTGGTAATTAGTATCTAGTTATTAAATATTTTAATGCAGGTCTTCATTCATCTGTTACTTTGTTATTACCAGATCACAATAATGGTCATCCAGGTATTATGACAAAGTTGTTCTACAGTATAACAATCATGCGATTGATGAGAGTGTTTGTAACTGCAGTGTTTTTGGGAAGCAGCCCCTTATTACATCAGACAATTTAAAAGCATTACACGAAAATTTCTGGAATGTATCAGTCTAATCATAAAATTGTATATGGAAAATGTGGAAAGTGATAATAGTAATAAAAGCGATATCACGGCTGGGAATACTTTTTCAAAAAAAGATTAACGCTAACTGTATAAATAGATAGAAAGATAAAGAGATCAGGCAAAGCCCAGACTAAACAAGAGATTTGGAGCAAAAAAACAGGGTATGACATCAAACAAAGGGAGAATCACATGATTCTGTAATATCAAAAAACTAGTGGACAGAGAAAGGAGTTTTACGTATAGGATTTCAGAGGCTCAGATATTTCCTCATTCTGTAACTTCTGTTATTGAAAAACTGCACAGCACTAACAGTCTTTTTAACTTGTTTTGTAGGTCATTATAAAAATAGTCATTATAATGAGGATAACTATTACAAGTTATTCATTAGGTTCTTATTTTTGGAAACTTGATAGAATAGAGTGAAGTGGGAAAATTCTTTGCACTAGGGAATATCCTTAACTAGAATCCTTGGTGTTAAATTAACTGGTGTGGTGTTAATGTTCAGCTAAACTTTTAGACATACAGTGTGCATATTTTCCCCTGGAGTTATCATGGTTTATCATGGAGTCACGTGATAAAAACAGTGAACGAACGACTAGGACTAGAAGACTCATTGAGAAGTATTGCTCAATTTTCTTTCCTGTGTACTGCACTGCATACGTTTATGGGAGTCATGTGACAAAAGAACGAACGACTCGTAATAGAAGACTCAATGAGAAGAATCGCTCAATTCTCTTTCTTGTACATAACCTAAGAAGGTTTTGCGATGCTTTGCACATGCGCGCCCAGTAGAAACTGAACGAATCACTGTCCAAGACTACACGTTCTTCGGAGTCACGTTAAAGACTCGGTCAAAAAATCACTAGTAGGACTTCTCCCTACAAGTCATAAACACACAAATTATGATTGTGTTAAATATGGTCATTAAGACTGATGGAATATAGTTTTATTAAATGTATTATTTAATAATTATTTAGTTTTATGTACAGTCGTGGCCAAAAGTTTTGAGAATGACACAAATATTAGTTTTCACAAAGTTTGCTGCTAAACTGCTTTTAGATTTTGTTTCAGTTGTTTCTTTGATATACTGAAATATAATTACAGGCACGTCATACGTTTCAAAAGCTTTTATTGACAATTACATGACATTTATGCAAAGAGTCAGTATTTGCAGTGTTGGCCCTTCTTTTTCAGGACCTCTGCAATTCGACTGGGCTGCTCTCAATCAACTTCTGGGCCAAATCCTGACTGATAGCCACCCATTCTTTCATAATCACTTCTTGGAGTTTGTCAGAATTAATGGGTTTCTGTTTGTCCACCTGCCTCTTGAGGATTGACCACAAGTTCTCAATGGGATTAAGATCTGTGGAGTTTCCAGGCCATGGACCCAAAATTTCAACGTTTTGGTCCCCGAGCCACTTAGTTATCACTTTTGCCTTATGGCACGGTGCTCCATCGTACTGGAAAATGCATTGTTCTTCACCAAACTGTTGTTGGATTGTTGGAAGAAGTTGCTGTTGGAGGGTGTTTTGGTACCATTCTTTATTCATGGCTGTGTTTTTGGGCAAAATTGTGAGTGAGCCCACTCCCTTGGATGAGAAGCAACCGCACGCTGTGTTGGCATGACACAGGACTGATGGTAGCGCTCACCTTTTATTCTCCAGACAAGCCTTTTTCCAGATGCCCCAAACAATCGGAAAGAGGCTTCATCCGAGAATATGACTTTTCCCCAGTCCTCAGCAGTCCATTCGCCATACTTTTTGCAGAAGATCAATCTGTCCCTGATGTGTTTTTTTGGAGAGAAGTGGCTTCTTTGCTGCCCTTCTTGACACCAGGCCATCTTCCAAAAGTCTTGGCCTCACTGTGCGTGCAGATGCGCTCACACCTGCCTGCTGCCATTCCTGAGCAGCTCTGCACTGGTGGCACTCCGATCCCGCAGCTGAATCCTCTTTAGGAGACGATCCTGGCGCTTGCTGGACTTTCTTGGACGCCCTGAAGCCTTCTTAACAAGAATTGAACCTCTTTCCTTGAAGTTCTTGATGATCCTATAAATTGTTGATTTAGGTGCAATCTTAGTAGCCACAATATCCTTGCCTGTGAAGCCATTTTTATGCAACGCAATGATGGCTGCACGCGTTTCTTTGCAGGTCACCATGGTTAACAATGAAAGAACAATGATTTCAAGAACCACCCTTTTAACATGTCAAGTCTGCCATTCTAACCCAATCAGCCTGACATAATGATCTCCAGCCTTGTGCTCGTCAACATTCTCACCTGAGTTAACAAGACGATTACAGAAATTATCTCAGCAGGTCCTTTAATGATAGCAGTGAAATGCAGTGGAAAGTTTTTTCAGGATTAAGTTAATTTTCATGGCAAAGAAGGACTATGCAATTCATCTGATCACTCTTCATAACATTCTGGAGTATATGCAAATTGCTATTATAAAAACTTAAGCAGCAACTTTTTTTTATGTAATTCTCAAAACTTTTGGCCACGACTGTAGATATGCATGCAGAAGAGCAGTGTCTCAATTCATGCAAAAGTATACCCAAGCTGAATGCACTTTTTGGTTTTTAAATGTTTTAGTTAGAAATGATCCTGGTCCTCTAATTTGACGGGCCAAACAGCAACTGTGACATTCAGTATAACAGCACTGGCATATTTTACTGTTTGTATCACCTCACTTTTCTGTGTTTGCTAAATTCCAAATCTAGAAAAAAATTGTGACATAATTTTTACAGTTACTACAATCCAGGGTCGGCCCTGGGTCTGGTGGTGCCCTAGACAAATTGTTATCCAGGTGAATAATCCATGTACTACATGCTACATATTGCATCATAAAGGTAGACTTCTTAGGATGTAAATGAATAATAAACTATTTAAATCCATATAACAAGCATGCAGCAGTACTATATTTTATATATAGCAATAAACTTCAAAAGTTCACCTAGCACTTAGTTTGTTAGTTTATGTTGGCATGGCAACATATAAAGCTCAGCCTCAAAAATAAACAATGGCAGTCACTGTATATTAATGTATTGTTTCTATAACGGTTGTATAAATTAATTTCACACCTACAGTATGATTGTATCTGACTGAGATCCTTAAACAGGCCATTCATGCTTGAAAAACCTCCAATGTGGCTCAATTCCTCTTGACAATCAGGAAAAAAAACACATTAGCATTTGGCTAAGTACTGTAAGTATTAAAGAGCCCTGTTGCCCAGTGCAAAACAAGTGTCACCAAGTGGCCTAGGACGAGTTATGAAGTGAAAGGAGCGTTATTGTGTGTTTTGTTAATAATAAATAATAATGAATAAATAATGTGGTTCATCTCCTGAAACATCACATACTGTACAAGACATCATGAAGGAAAGAACAGTTACTTGTCACCACCAGAATCATCATTACTATAGTGCTAGAATGAACTGCATGGTGATGTGAAATTGAACCCTCATGAAGTTATGGATACAGACAAATTTCTCCACTGTCAATTTTTTAAAACTCAGTCAGCCTATAATGCAAGAGGAATCATTGTCTATAGGCATGTGATGCCACTTGCACATCAAACAACAGAGGAATGAACACTAGAGCAAAAGGAAATACTTACTTCACTGAGAGCAGCTGTTTTATGTTTTTGCTTCTCTTAAAAGAAGCGTGTTTGAGTGAGGAATCAGTAGAAGTGTACAGTAGGTGTAAACAGCTGACACATCCATACGAGTCAGCAGCTGTCAAAGAGTCTTACATATTCAATACAATGGTAATGTGAATGATAACGGAGTATAACAGAGTAATTTAGAGTAATGCTGTTTGATAACTAATGAAAGGTGAGAAGAGTTTGAGAAGAGACTTAAACAGGTCTTTGAACAGGATCAAGGAAAGAAAAATGGAAACTGAACAAACAGAAAAAAATGAGGAATCCTTTTTTTTTTGTCACCAAACAGTATAGCTAGTAGCTTTGCAAAGTTATTACTCAGCATTTTCACTAGCCACTATTTTGTTGTTGGCATGCTAAAGTAAATTAGGTTTAGTAGTAGTAGATTTACATTGAATTCTGTAGAGTAATTCTGTTTGATTTAGCTAATTTTAAACTCAAAAGCAGATTGAGCTGTATATCAACTGGTACATCACTGCAAGTAATATCATATATTTAGCTAAATTTTTTTTTTTTTAGTAAGGCATAAATATAGGAGTTTACAGTATATAATTAATTAAAATTAAAGTGGTGCAGAGGTGTATATTAAACTGAAAAGACAAACACAAAAAAGATGCATTTTGTTAGCTATTTATTTAATATTCAATTAAATATTATATATAATATTCAATTAAACATGAAATATATAATATTCAATATTTAGCAACAACATTAGTAAATACTGTAGTAGTTAAGCCTGAGTTTAGTAATTCAGTTAGTTATTCTTTTTAAGGTTTTATTTTTGCAACCATAGAATAACGTTCTGCACATAAAAACGCTTTGGCGTGATTAAAAAAATTACATGGGCAATTCCTTTTAGGACTGATGGTAATTCACCAATGTGAAAATGTCAAGACCCCCATTTTGAAGATTCAAAGGGAGTGTAGATTATCCACAACCGATTCTCACTTTTCATGTCACCATAACATACAGTATAAAGCCTAGATAAATACAATCCATGCACAAGTACAGTAGAGGCATTTCAAAATGACCAAGATCAGTAAGCTTGATACTTAAGATGTCAGGACAATGAGGTCTGCTGGAAGTGCCAGTCGCAAAATACACCGCCATCTAAAATCTGTTGGTGTAAACATGATATTGAGCACCATCAGAAGACATTATAAGGAACGGACATCACGCAAACACAATCCTCGCAAAATGAATCAGTAAGTTACTCACCCTTATACTATCACAAATTATACACTGTCAAGCGTTAGGCTTTAAATGTCGAACATTAAAATTTTACAGCCATAGAAACTATCACTAGCCATAATGATTAAATGGCTGCAAGCTCTGTGGCATGACAATGGAGTGGACGTCAGTGAGAAATCAATTTGGAGATTTAGACAAAAACTTGGTTGGAGATATAAGAAAACTTTGCATTGTACCATGATCAGCAACAAAAATAAAGATACGTCTCCAACAAGCACAAACATGGATCAATGAAAAGGAAATTTTTCAACATATCATTTTCACTGATGAAACTATGGTGGCTTTGGATCGCTTTGCCACAATGTCATTTCTTAAAACAGACAAGTGTTCAAACCCAAGCTGAAACATCCTGTGAAAGTTCATGTTTGGGGAGCCATTTCCAGACTTGGACCAAGACTTATTAACATCTTTGTAGGTATAATTGACAGGTCTTTTTTCTAAGATGGTATTATACAAGAACCGCTGCCCCATGCATTAAGGAAAGCTTCGGTATTCATCACCGTTTTTTCTCCAGGACAATGACCCGAACACACTGCTGCAAGAAAAGTGATCACTTCAGAGGGAATTAACTGGGTGAAGACACCCACAGAATCCCCTGACATGAATCCCATTAAGATGGTGTGGCATGCTCAAAAAGACTATATTAGAAAGGAAGCAAAACTGACTACGAAGTCAGACTTAATTGCTGCCACAAATAAATTCTGGTTTGAGATGCTTACAGAAGAGGCGCACAATAAATACATAAATAGCTTATTTAAAGGTGTTTCAGTTGCGGTTAAAAATCAGGGTGGACACACTGGAATGTAACTAAAAACTGCATTTATGACCCCCCCCAAAAAATAAAAGCTTTGAGATTATATATTTGTTGTATGTTGTGTTTATTTGATTAAACTCAAAATGTTTTTGGAATTTCTTTAATAAAATATAATTCTTTAATGATTGGTGTGAAGTTATCAAATCAGTTTCGCTTGTGGCAAATTGAGGGTTTTAAGACTAATTAACAAGACCGAGCTGATGTCTCTGCCTAAAATTTACTTCCCCAGCAAAACATCAATATATATACTAATGTCTTAGTTAAATGCAGTGAACACAAAAATATGATAAAGTGGTCATCTCAATTAGTCTTAAAACCCTCAATTTGCCACGAGCGAAACTGATTTGATAACTTCACACTAATCATGAATGAAAGGTGAGAGGATCATTAAAAACAAACACAAATAGCCCTTGTAATCCACTGAACAAATGCACTATTCGTTATATGTAAAATACTACTAAAATCAGGTCTTTGAAAAAAATATCCCTCTCTCTCGCTTTATATATATATATATATATATATATACCAAAAGTTGCCAAAAGTTATGAGAATTACATAAATATTGGAAATTGGAAAAGTTGCTGCTTAAGTTTTTATAATAGCAATTTGCATATACTTCAGAATGTTATGAAGAGTGATCAGATGAATTGCATAGTCCTTCTTTGCCATGAAAATTAACTTAATCCCGGAAAAAAAACTTTCCACTGCATTTCACTGCTGTCATTAAAGGACCTGCTGAGATCATTTCAGTAATCTAAATAAAAATCTAAATATTTGGCAGGTTGTTTGCCAAAGGCCTGAAGAGCTTAACAATAATGAATGCCTTTCAAGTTTGGGGCTGCATGTCTCCAAATGGAGCTTGAGATTTGGTCAGGAATAATGGTGTCTTCAATAATGAGATACTCATCCATCATGCAATATCATCAGGGATGTCCCCAAATTTAACCTGTAGCAGGACAGCAACCCCAAACATAAAGCCAATGATGTTAAGAACTTTCTTTAGTGTAAATAAAAACAGGGAGGCCTGGAAGTGATGGTTTTGCCCTCATTGAGAAATGACTTGGATTACATGAAGAGACATAGATTTAAAGCAGCTTACAGTACATGCGACAGAAGATCTGTGGTCAGTTCTGTTCGGAGCAACTGACCTTTTGAGTTCATTCAAATACTGTGTGCAAGTGTATCTAGAGGAAGTGTACCTAGAAGAACTATTAAAACGCATATATTTTTAAAAATGTTCTTAGTTTAAAGCATATTTGCACAAACTTTATTTAGATTCAATAACAGAAAAAATCATGAAAAATGCAAAATAAAAGATGCAGTATAATGTAGAGAAGGTTCACTATATTGTATAACTTGATTGAGATCAATACATTCGACCAGATAGAACCATTTATTTATGTAAAAAAATTATATACAGTGAAACCTCGGATTGCGAGTAACATGGTTTACGAGTTATAAGATTTTTAATATATTTTTATTTGGAAACCGATAAAGTATTAGTTTACGAGTGCCGAGTATCATGTATCACACATGCGACTTATTTTGACACCGAGCGTCACTCTCTCACCTCCCCCCCTCCCCCCACGGCTTCGCAAACACACAGAAACTCTGCTCGTCTCTTATGAGTGTGTGCGCGCAATTTGACATCGACACACACACACATGCACAGACGCTCTCTCGTCTTTTCACCCCCTCCCCCGCATTCACAAACACACAGAAACTCTGCTCTGTCTCGATTCTTTTCAAAGGTAAGGTGCTGGTTCATTTGTTTTTTTGTTTTTTTACTTTACAGCAGTTATTCCCTTAGTATGCGCTCACGCCATGTCAGAGAGATTTCTTTTTTCCCTGTTAAAACGGTGTTTCTGTTGTGTGTGTGTTTGTTGTGAAACTTAAAAAGTGATTCCTTTTGTATGCGCTCACACCAGGTCAGAGATATTTCTTTTTTCTCTGTTAAAACTGTTTTTCCGTGTTTGTGTGTGTCCGTTTGTTGTGAAACTTAAGTGATTCTGTTAGTATGCGCTCATGCCAGTCTCTCTTTTTTCCGTTAAAACGGTGTTTCCGCTGTGTTTATGCGTTTGTTGTGAAACTTAAAAAGTGAGTCCGTTAATATACGCTCATGCCAGTCTCAGAGAGATTTCTTTTTTTCTGTTAAAACGGTGTTTCCGTTGTGTGTGTGTGTGTGTTTGTTGTGAATCTTAAAAAGTGAGGTGGGGAGAGGGAGGAGGAGTGTTACTGTGTAAAAACGAGGCGAGGGAAGGGGCTAATTCCACACACACGCACACACACACACACACACACACACACACACACACACACACACACACTGCGCGCACCAACGGAAACACTTATCTGTCAGGATTTATTTGTACTTTTTTTAAAGGTAAAGTTCAGATTAATTTGTTTTATTTTCATTTTATAGATTGTATTAATTATTTTTATGTATTTATTTTTCGGGGCTGTGGAACGAATAATTTGAGTTTTCATTATTTCTTATGGGAAATTATGATTTGGTTTACAAGTGTTTTGTAATACGAGCCCACTTCTGGAACAAATTATGCTTGTAATCCAAGGTTCCACTGTACAGTACTAACATTGAAGTACTGTCTGTATTACATTCTAGGGTAGGTGCATAATATAGTACAACATGTTTTGGAACAATATGCTCAACTGTTTGGCTGTATTTTTAAGCTATATTTGTCACAAATAGAATGCATTAAAATTTAGCACCAAGCAGAGAAATAGAATAATCTAGATAAGAAGAAGGCTTATTTACGAAATCATGGTAATGCATGCAACATTGTATAAAAGATACAAACACACAAAAGATGAGCACAATATTCAAGGGTAGGTAAATGCAAAATAGAGCAATACAATATTGTTATACTAGACCTCAGGAATGATACATGCTATTCATATGACAGTCATGTTAGGCCTACTAGCAAATTACATTGTATAAATTAAATATATAGTATATAACCTTGTAATAACAATATATAACTTTTATATACTGACATTCTAGGAACATAATATCTTCATATCTTACTTGAAATATTTACATTTGGGGTATGAAAGATTACATTGGGTTCGTATAATGGAACTAGGTTTGCAAGGGTTAATAAAATCCTAATACTAAGATTTAACAAAATCACATAGCTTTAACTATTATTTAACTATTTAATTATTGTTATTGTGAGTTTTTTATCTAAACATTTAAATTACACGAGTGGCTAGCTATATGAACGTAAAATTTTTACAAGGAAAATGTGGCCTGAATAACCTATATTCAATCAATGAATCAACTGTTTGTGTGTTAAACAGTACTGGTTTTGCTCAGGAGTGTCAGGTGCTCCTTCAGTTTTTCCCCCTGTGGAAGATAAATAAATAAATTTATGTACAGTTCTACCTATACAACTGAATTTACATCCATCACTCAGCCATTGTCATAAAAATATTAGCCCACTTTAGTACAAGAGAGGAGACTTGTCAGAATACGGGTGCATGGAAAAAAATGCCTATTGGAACAGGTATGGTATTTTTCCCCAGCAAAGAGAAATATTTTCTTGAAACAAAAGTTACCCTCTTTTGTTATGAGCAGTGTCAGCTAAGCTAGTGTGCTAATGTAAGACTGGCCTTTTATGTTATTCAAGTACGTAAGTATTTTTTGCATGTTTTGCATATGCAGTTTATTTGTTGCTTGAGCCCTAGCCTTCACAAGCTTCAGTGAACTCAGACCTCATCTTGTGTTATTTCTGTGTAATGATCATTTATAAAAAAAATATTATTTATAACAAACCATATTAATGATTTGTTATAGGTAAATAGTCATGTGTTTAGTTCAGTCTTGCTTTTAATCAGTTTTTGTACTCTTTTGAGGTCATTTTGCTAACCACAAGTTTCATGTTTAGGTTGCTAACCATGTTTGCTTTATATTATTAAATATCCTAACTTCTGCTGCACTTATGTCTGGTCTGCAATCCCCCTTCCATCACATTTGTACGTAGAATGATGAAAATAAAAGGATATGTATCCATTTTAAGATGAGTTTGAAACAACAAACTGTGGAAACTTGAAAGTGTCTGAAATCTTTCTGTTGGCACTGTATACATATCTGTTGAATTCCAACACAGACACATCTCATGTTTTATGCGGTGCTGATTAACAATGCCTAAAGAGTTGGAAAGAACAGTTTCGAGTGAAGGAAAAAAAGGGTTCAGTCTTGGCTTCACTGGCACAAGGACAAAGTGAGCATCAGGTTACTTCCATCCCCAAAATTTCAAACAAAATGCACAAGAATGAAAACAAGATCAAATAGCAGACACTGGGGACAACAAAGCTACAGAAGGGCAAGGGGCAAAAACAAATTTATGCTGACAATAATGACCACAAACTTATACGAATGCCACTCAACAATCACAGGATGACATCAGTGACCATCCAACACAATGGCAAACTGAAGCTGAGCTGTGCAAGCAGTGAAAAAGCTATTTTCAGTGTTAGCCAAAACCTGGTCATCTTATGGTTAGATGGAGACCTGGAGATGAATAAGCCAGTGTCTCGCACCAACTGTGAAATGTGGAGGAGGACTGGTAATGATCTGGGGTACTTGAGCAAGGCTTCAGATTTATCTTTGCAAAGAACAAATAAATCAAGCCATGTACAAGGTAATACTGGAAGACCATTTGTTTTCTTTTGCTCTGACTATGCTCCCCAAGTCTAAAAGTATATTTATTAGTATATAAATAATATATAGTTTATTTTTTAACAGAACAATGCTCCAAACAGTCAGGCCAATCAAGGTGTGAATGGATGACCACCAGATAAAGACACTTTCATGGCCAGCCTAATCTTCAAATCTGAACCCCACTGAAAATCTCTGGCATGCAATCAGGAGGAAGATGGATGGTCACAAGCCATCAAACAAAGCTGAGCTGTTTGAATGATTTCCACCAAGTATGGCATAAAGTTAGTCAACTGCAATGTGAAAGACTGGGGAAGAGAATGCCAAGACACATGGCTTGTCTGTAAATCAGAGTTTTTTCTCCAAATACTGATTTCTGAATATTACCTGGTTAATAATGTTTAAAGAAAATAATATGAATATGTTTTCTTTGCATTATTCAATCATTTAGGGTGCGCAGGACCCTCTTGTTTTCCTTTTTCCCACCCTTTTGGGCTTTTTGGGGGTCTCAAAAACTCATGAAAATTGGCAGACAGGTTGAAATCTGCTGCCATTATGATGTCTGAGAGTCTGCAAAACTCATACACACTTGCACGTATGCACATGAAACTTGGTAGACATTTAGAGCTCATTGAGCCAAACAACTTTGCATGTCATGGGCTCAAGTCAACAGGAAGTCATTTATTTTGGGTCGTTTGCCAAAATGCACCCGATGGATTTTGATATACTCCTCCTAGGGAATTTATACGATTTACAACAAACCGGCCGATGTGATCTAAAGACACTGAGGATGCAGAATTGTAGAGGGATTTTTGATATCTCAAAGGGTCAGCTGTGATAACGCCTTAAACCTATACTGAAAAGTGGTTACACTCACACACACATCCCTCTCACACACACATCCCTCTCACACACACATGCACACAAGCAGACACACTCATATACACATACACACTCACATCTGTCTCTCACACACAGACACCCTCGCATAAACACACTCATACATCACATTTCACTCTTACCCAGGCGGCGATGGCTTTTTGTAGGTCTTAACATGCTCAAAAGACAAACAGGTTGTGTGGTGTGCCCGGGGTGGCAATGGCACAGGGTGCTTGGGCCCATTTATAATTGCTTGCAACTGTATTTATTCATTATTCTGCTAGCACTGCCTCTTTTTTATTTTTATGTGTCATTTTCTTTAAATAAATGCAGTGTTTTGCAAGATGAGCATAAAGTTACATTTTAACTCGATAAACAAATGATGTCTTGAAATACGAGTCGTACGTACTGTATATGCTTTGTCTGCCGAGTCTCACGTGATCACAACAGAGCCAATGGTTCTTCTCTCTCTCGCACTGTGGGATTATGGGTAATCGCCTCTCATGCTCAAACGCAAAGCACATACGCACGTGTGTTTAAAACGGTGAACCAGCGTGCCACAGAGTTCCCCATGGCTGACGATTACAAAGAGTCTCTGAGTTATAAGCGAGATGGTGCAGTAATAATTACCAGGGGAGTTGCCATCCACGTGTCGTCCAGATTGTGATGGATACATTACAGATACATCCGCGCGCGTGTGAACAGTACTGTTTTATAAGACCACGTGTGTAATAAAAGCATTTTTTTAAATTTTGTGTCCTAGTACAGTGACTGTCATTTACTAACTGTACTGCAGTACAGAAAATAGTTAAAAGGCTTTAGCAGTGTGAGAAATCAATCTGTTTAACAACAACACAATGCCACATTTCTGCGAAATCCTCAAAAGTAGACAAATCGAGTGTCATTAGAGAGGTTCCTGGTTAAAATCGCACAGAAAGAAAGTTTTCAGTGAGCCAACAGAGATTCTGTGTGAGAGCGCAGTGATTCTGTTCGTGTGTGTGTGTGTGTGTGTGTGTGTGTGTGTAAAAGCCGTCTTGCGCAATAATTCCCCCCCTCCTCCTCTCTCTTGTCTCACACCAGCAACGGTTATTTTCAAAGTGCAGGTTAATTTGTTCCATATTTACTTAAGATTTTGCAATTTATATAAATATTTGTGGGTTGTGGAAAGTAAAACATTTGATCAGTGCGAACATAAAGAAGGCTATGTATGTGAATTTATACGTCTGGCTGAGGTGGCTTTGAGCCCACTGCAGTAATTCCCATAAATATTTAGGAAGAGGAAAAATCTCAGTGAAAAGAACAGCCTGGTGTTCAAAGGTGTTCTAATTTTGTAGGACAATGCATGACCTCAACTAGCTCACATCACCACTTTCACACTACAGGAAATCACTCAACTGTTTTGACTTGAACGCCCCTCGTACATACTGTAAATAGAGTTCTGTAGAATATGTCCTATAGAAAAAGTTGGGTAATGGATTCGGGCTATGGATAAAAGTTTTATTCCAGCTGCCCTTACTGACACAACAACCCCCCCATTTCCCCTGGTTTGGGACAGGGGTTAAAACTGCCTGTGAACCCCCCAGGTTTGGGTAAGCTTCCTGGCCGGGAATCAAACTAAGGCCATGACATTGAAAGTGCAGGATGCTAATCACTAGGCCACCAGGGCCACCTTTTTGTTCCAAACTTCATAATTTTAGCAGACTTCTGCCGGTTGTGAAATACTTTGTCTCCCTAATCTCCACCTCATGTATGTCAAAAGATTTAATCAGGTCAAATTGACAATGACAATGTGCCCATTGACAGATCTTACGATAAAAGAGCTCTTGTGTAGAATTTGTAGATTTTATAGCAGTCCAGCAATAAGTGATTAATATTTGTTTAAAAGAAAACTTTATATAAACAAAGAAAAAGTTTAAAACAACATTATATCTTCTAAAATATTTCCTTGATTGTTTAAAAGAAGTCAGAATTCTGTAGAGCAAAATGTCATAGCAAGTTTTAGAGTTCTATTGCAGTTCTATAGAGCAAAGTAATACTCATATAGAACATGCATCTCAAAGCAAAGAAGAAGTCCTACTGAAATTCTCAACAGTTTAATAGAAATTCTATAAATCCTTTTTATTTTTGCCTAAACAATACTTGAATGCATAGAATAAAAGTGCAAATGATAATCTTTGTTCTACTACTGTATCTGCACATTCTCCAGAACTTAGATTTAAGAAATTTAAAGGAAATAGTCAAGGTTGCTTCATTAAGAGTTATACTGTTATTGCTCCATTCCAACGTGTAGATATTAATATTTTGCTTCAAACACGTGCTGCATTTTCCCCCTTGTTAATCAGTTTTGCATTAAGTCACAGTTCAGAACTCTTCAATATACTTGTCCCTCATTTGTATCCCAACTGTTTTATGCTGAGCTGCAAACCACAAAGGCACCACTGTCTTTACTTCTGCATCAGAAATTAATCTTCGTCCTCATAGGGCTACTTTCTGGGGACCAAAAAGGTGAAGGTCCAATGGAGCAAGATCAGGAGGGAGGATGCTTTAACAAGTTTTTGCAAAGTGACAACAGTGTGGTACAGAAGAGTGTGCACTGTGTCTTCTTGTGTCAGTCCCAAGTCTGGATAAATGCAGTGAGTTGTGGCAGGAAATATATACGAATCATCATGCATCATTTGCCAAATCAATCATGCAAATCATTAACAGGACTTCCTGGAGACAGATGATTCGCTGTGGTGACCACTGAAAGGGAACAGCCGAAAGACAAAGAAGAAGGCTGTGCAGGTTACTCGCAGCCTTGTAGTGATGGATTCATGTCCTGCACCAGCAATGATTCTCTTTAAGAAACTTTCACCTTTTTTTGGTGTATCGGTCGACATTTTGTTTGCAGATATCCAAACACTTTTTCCATAATGCGCACAAGGTCTTCGATATATAACGGCACCAGGTACAACCACAGACTACAAAAAATTTATCACTACATGCTCCTCTTCTTTCGTGCAAATCACAAGTGGGGCATCCCTTTTTGCTTGCATCGGATTTAAACATGAACTAATCCAACATATTTACAAGACAGCAGTGACTGAGGAGGAAGTAGCCTTGAACTAAAAGTACTTAAAGTACTGAGTGTGACCAACAGAATTTTTTATATAACCGGATTGCAGATCATTTTTGACTCACCCATGTAAATAAAATATCAATTTAAAAAATCTTTTTCATACTTTCCACACATGATGAGTCACATTAATGATGCTGGATGAGCATGTGAAACCTTTTACGAAATACTGCCAGGGAACATTTGTTGCATCTTAATATACACATGATACACACCCTGTAGGACTTACTTGTGAATGTCGAGATTTGAGTTGTTGCTCCTGTAGTTTGTCCATCTGCAGCAACTGCAGTCACACTGAATGTGTAGTTCACTCCAGCAGTCAGACCAGTGACATTGTAAGACAGGTTAGAAGTGTTACTGCTGTTGCTCACACTGCCATCAGTCCAGATTACTATAAAGAAGGAACTGTTCCCATGTGGAGCACTCCAGGTTAGAAACACTGATGATGTAGTTTTATTAGAGACAGTTAGATTGCTGACAACATCTGGATCTGCATATGATACATACATAGATAGATACATAGATACATACATACATACATACATACACACACATGTATACACACACACACACTCAACACAACAATGTGTTAATTATTGACATCTGCATATTTTAATGCCACAAATATTGTTTCATACCCTAAATCTAGGTATATCTAATTCTGACTAATAGCACTCTGGTAAATGACTACTAAAACACAACTAAGGCTGACATATACAGAGTTATATATTTACAGACAGAATGTATTACTCATTTTTAATAGTACTGTTTGTTACAGGTGTTCATTACAATCAGGTTAGTTTATGTACACAGTTATCAGCATGTTTAGTACAGGACTTACTTGTGAATGCTGAAATTCGACTTGTTGCTCCTGTAGTCTGATTATCTGCAGCAACTGCAGTAACACTGAATGTGTAGTTCACTCCAGCAGTCAGACCAGTGACATTGTAAGACAGGTTTGAAGTGTTACTGCTGTTACTCACCCTGCCACTAGTCCAGTTTACTATAAACAAGGAGCTGTTCCCAGTTGGTGCATTCCAGGTTAGAGACACAGATGATGTGGTTTTGCTTGAGGCATTGACATTGGTGACATCTGCATTTGTGAATCACACACACATACCTAAATTGTATATATGAACCCATCAGAGGTGGAAAGTAACAAAGTGCATTTACTTGCGTTACTGTAATTGAGTAGGTTTTTCTTCTACTTTTTAAAATCTATAATTTTACTTTAATTAAGTATGTTTTGTTTGAAGAATTGTACTTCGCTACATTTTAAATCATATTCACTACTGGGTCTTAGTGCACGCCTTTACACACACACACGTCCCTCCCTTCTCTTGCCATCACACACACACACACACACACACACACCTCCCTTCTCTTGCCTATACGGGCACACATACACACACACACGCACACACACACACACACACACACACACACACATGCACACACACACACGCACATACACACACACACGCACATACAAGTCAAGTCAAGTCAATTGATTTATATAGCGCTTTTAACAATTGACATTGTCGCAAAGCAGCTTTACACAATCAAAAGAAGTAAGTTTGTATGCAATGTGTATGAATCAAAGATGGTGAAGATGGTAATAGGAAGAAACCTTGAGAGGAACCAGACTCAACAGGGAACCCATCCTCATCTGGGTGAGAGATTGATCAGCATAATAATGCGTAAGACTGGAAGTTCAGTATAACAGGAGATGTGTTAAAATTTAAATTAAAATTAAAAGGAGTCCAGTTTGTTCCTGGAGGCTCAGGTAGACTGTAGGAAATTCCAGTCATGAGCTATCGAACAACTGAAGTCACAGGTCCCCAGAGAACAGCTGCCAGCATCAATGGAGGACAGGACAGTCTTCGTGGAAACCGTCCCCAGCCACCACACATCCATGCGAGAGATTTCCAACCAGAAACTGGACTCCAGGACTGGTTAGACGGGTCCAGAGGGCAGAGGGGTCTGGATCACTGGCAACTCAGGAGCGACATGTATAGCTTGACAGAGAGACAGGGAGAGGGAAAAGAGAGAGAGGGAGAGAGAGAGAGAGAGGAGAGAGCAGAAGAGGAGAGAACAGAAAATAAGGAGAGATGGCAGTTAGGTATGGTCACAGTCAACATGTATAAGGTGAAAGTATACTTAGTGCAGAGTGCAAGCAGGGACTCCGGCAGGACTAACTATAACAGCATAACTAAAAGGGAGAGCCAGAAGGAAACAAAGACATGAGGGCTCCCTGAGATGTAAAGCAACCAATCACCTCACCGTCAACAAACCTGAGTGATCAATGAGAGTGGGGAGGACAGCATCTAAACATACCAGTTCACCAGAATACTCTACGTCCATGAGTCCCCCAGATCTGCGCCTTTACCTAAGGCTAATCTATTTACAAAAATGCTTGGCTAAATAAATAGGTTTTATTTAGGTTTTAAAGCAACCAATCACCTCACCGTCAACAAACCTGAGTGATCAATGAGAGTGGGGAGGACAGCATCTAAACATACCAGTTCACCAGAATACTCTACGTCCATGAGTCCCCCAGATCTGCGCCTTTACCTAAGGCTAATCTATTTACAAAAATGCTTGGCTAAATAAATAGGTTTTTAGCCTAGACTTAAACACTGAGACTGTGTCGGAGTCCCAAACATTTATAGGATGACTATTCCATAACTTTGGGGCTTTGTAAGAAAAAGCTCTGCCCCCTGCTGTAGTTTTAATAATACGTGGTTGTTAGGAACCTCCACTAGAGGTCACTGTTCATGTCTGTCTCTCTGTAGTTTTGTTGGTTGACTCAGTTTCCCAGAAGCCACCTCAGTCAGGTGATGAGTGCTCACCTGAACTGAGGTGGCTCGTTAAAGCTTCTATAAATAGCAGTTTGTTCTGGGAAACTGGGTCGAGCATTGTTTGGTTTGTTTGGTCTGTTTGTTTGTTGAATGTTTGTTTGTTGAATGTTTGTTTGTATTACCGTCTTGTGGGCATTCTTTTTTGTTACTTTAAGTTTATATTTGGTTTATGTTTTGTAACCTTTGTTTTCAGAGGGCTCTAGTTTTGTTTTCTTGATGTTCCTTGTGTCTGTGGATTCATGGAGCTGCTCTGTTCAGTGTGTAGTTAGGCTGTGTCTCCTCCTGTGTCCTGTGTAAGTACTGTTCTGTCTTCTGGTTTATTCCCTTGTATGTGTAGCCACATGAGGGCTTAGCCGCTAGCAGGGTTAGCCGCTAGTAGGCCTTGACGGCTAGTAGGGTTAGCCCGTAGTAGGGTTCGCCTCCAGTAGGCTAGCCTCTAGTGGGATTGACAGCTAGTGGTTCTGGTCACTAGTAGGTTAGCCGCTAGTTTGGTATAGCCCCGTGTGTGCCCTGCCTTTTGTCTTCCGGTCCCCTAGGTCAGTACTAACCCCATTAACCACGCGACCCGAACTCTTCGAAAAAAGGACCCTTCTAAAAAACGATAAGACCGTGTTTGTTTTCTTGCTTTCTTTAAAAGACTGTTATCTTCCTTTGTTGTATTATGTGTTTCCGTGTCTCCGTGTTTTAGTGTGCCTCTGTGTCTCCCGTGATCCCAGTCTGTTTAAAACCCCCGTTCTTATGCACTCCCGTTTTCTCCCCTGCCAGCTCCGCGCTATTTTCTGTTTATTTATTAATTTCTGTTTTGCTTTTGGTTTCTGCTTATTCCCGTGTTTGATTTCCAGTGTTGAGTATATTGTTTTGGTTAAACCCCGTGTTTTGTTTTCACCCGATTTTGTAAATAAATTGCCCTGCCGGGCCACATCTGTGACTTCCGTGTGTGAGTTCCGTTGGTGCGTGACAGTGGTACTGACAGGAAGCCTGCATTCTTTGATCGAAGTAGGCGTGGTGGATCGTAAGACACTAGCAGTTCACTCAAATACTGTGGCGGAGTCCCAAACATTTATAGGATGACTATTCCATAACTTTGGGGCTTTGTAAGAAAAAGCTCTGCCCCCAGCTGTAGTTTTAATAATACGTGGTACTGACAGGCAGCCTGCATTCTTTGATCGAAGTAGGCGTGGCGGATCGTAAGACACTAACAGTTCACTCAAATACTGTGGCGCGAGACCATTTAGTGCTTTAAATGTCAAAAGTAGTATCTTAAAATCAATGCGAAATTTCACAGGGAGCCAATGCAGTGTAGATAAGATAGGGGTGATGTGCTCATATCTTCTGGTTTTAGTGAGGACTCTTGATGCTACATTCTGTACTAACTGAAGCTTGTTTATACACCTAGTTGAACAACCAGACAGTAAGGCGTTACAATAGTCCAACCCAGAGGTGATAAGATGTTTCTTTAGGTGAAAGAAAGCTATCCTGGTAATATTATCTACATGAGCTTCAAATGAAAGGCTGGAATCTATAATCATGCCAAGGTCTTTTACTGTTGCATTAGATGGAACAGAAAGGCCATCTAAAGTAACAGTGTGATCAGAAAGCTTTCTAGCTACTTGTGGTCCTATGACTAGAACTTATGTCTTATCAGGATTAAGCAGAAGAAAATTAATTAACATCCAATCTCTTATGTCCTGCACACACTGCTCAATTTTAGCAAACTGTTTTTTCTCATCTGGTTTTGCTGAGACATATAATTGTGTGTCATCAGCATAACAATGAAAACTAATACCATGTTTACGAATTATGTTACCCAGAGGAAGCATGTAAAGGGAAAAAAGCAGTGGGCCTAAAACTGAGCCCTGTGGAACACCAAACTCCACTTGAGAACATGAGGAATGGTCACCATCTAAATCTACAAACTGATAACAATCAGTCAAATAGGATCTGAGCCACAAGAGGGCAGTTCCCTTAATTCCTACTACCTTTTCTAATCTGTGAAGGAGAATACTATGATCAATGGTGTCAAAAGCTGCACTGAGGTCCAGTAACACAAGTATAGTGACGCAACCCTGATAAGAAGCCCATAGGAGGTCCTTTACTACTTTAACAAGTGCTGTCTCTGTGCTGTGATGAGGCCTAAATCCTGACTGATACAGGTCATTTATGCTATTTCTGTGTAGATGTGAACAAAGCTGCTGTGATACTACCTTTTCCAAAATCTTGGAGATAAAGGGAAGGTTTGATATCGGCCTGTAATTAGAAAGCTGACAGGGTTCAAGGTCAAGTTTCTTGATTAGCTGTTTGAGATAGGTTGACGATTTTGAAGAAGAGATGAGTGAAATTAGCTCCCTCGCTTCAAGGGGAGTAAAGTGTTCTAAGTTCTGATGTGGTTAGTTCATCTGTATTACTTAAATTGTCTGGTTTCAAAGTCTGGATTTTTTTGCCTAATATTTATGATTTTGTTATTGAAAAAGTTCATGAAATCCTCACTACTGCATGATGTTGTTGTGGAGATTTCTGCAGCGGTCTTGTTTTTAGTTAATTTAGCTATAGTATTAAATAAAAATCTCGGGTTGTTTTTGTTACATTCTATAAGAGTGGAGAGATACGTTGATCTAGCATCACTGAGAGCTTTTGTATAGTTCAGGATGCTCTCCTTCCAAGCTATTTGAGTTTCTTATCTCTTAACTGGAGCTACATTATCTAATCTATAATGAAGTGTTGACTCTAGCTATTCATTCGCCTGTTCGAGTTCTGTGAAGTCAGATGATGATCCAATCAAAGTTGATAACTCTGGAAGATTATTGATAAAGCTCTGTGTGATATTTGATGTAAATGTACATTTAAGGCGGTGGTGCTGTGCATACATTATTACTATGACACGCTTTAATCGAGACAAGATAGTGATCTGAGATAACTTCAGACTGTGGAATTGTGGTTATATTTCCTATACTTAATCCGAAGGATAATATTAAATCCAAAGTGTGACCTGCTTTATGAGTGGGTCCTACTACACACTGATTTACTCCTACTGAGTCCAGTGTGGACAAGAATGCTGTTCTCAGAGGGTCTTCTGGATTCTCAAAATGAATATTAAAGTCTCCAGCAATTAACGCTTTGTCTACAGAAACAACAAGGTTTGAGAGGAAATCTGCAAATTCACATACACACACACACACGTACACACAAACACACACACGTACGTACACACACACACACACACACACACACACACACACACACACACACACACACACACACACACACACACACACAAACTGCTCTACACAGAAACACTGCTCTGTTGCAATTCTTTTCAAAGGTAAAGTGGAGCTTAATTTGTTTATTTTTACTTTACATCAGTGATTCTGTTAGTGTGTGGTCATTCGAGTGTAAGAGAGATTTCTTGTTTATTTTTTCCGATAAGACAGTGTTTCCGTTTTGTGTTGGTGTTTGTGAAACTCAAATAAGAGAAAGAGCGCTTAATGTGTAAGACGAGAAGAGCGAGAATGGAGGGGCTCATTCACACACACACACACACACACACACACACACACACACACACACACACACACACACACACACATACACACACACGCGTTGGGATTTGTTTTTACTTTTTTTTAAAGGTAAAGTGCAGGTTAATTAGTTTTTTTACTTTATATTTTGTATTAATAATTTTATGTATTTATTTTTTGGGCTGTGGAATGAATAATTTGAGTTTCCATTATTTCTTATGGGACAATTCTATTTGGTTTACAAGTGTTTTGAAATATGAACCCACTTCCGGAATTAACCATGTTTGTAATCCAAGGCTCCACTGTACAAATCTCACTATTTAAATCAGCTAACAACTGGATCTAGTTCTCTCTGCCATATACCACCATTTCCATAAAGTTTAAAACAGAACACTGAATCATTATTTTGCTGTACGGCCCAACCCTAGACTGGGACCTAACACTATATTTGTGTATATACTATATAAGTGACCACTTTGATTTCAAGCACAAGTAAGGCAACAGCTTTATTATGCAAGGGTGTCCCTTCAAATAAAAACAACTAAGTTTGAGGTTTCTATCTGCTTGTCTTTTTTTTTTTTTAACTAAAGTCATCCCACCTCCACTGTTAAAAAAAGCAACTCGGTAACTTTTTTCATGTACATTTTTCATGAGCTACTTTTTACTTTTACTTGAGTAGATTTCTTTATAATGGCAACTTTACTTGCATTTCAGTAAAAATTTCATTGAAGTACTTTTACTTCAATACAAAATTGTATTACTCTTTCCATCTCTGGGTTATAGGTTATTGACTGAGGAGTTCGCTACATACTATAAATGTGGAGGTTTACAAGAGTTCAAATTAAAATGGACAACGAGTGTATTAACTGTCAATTGTCTGCTCCATTGTCCTCTGTCCTCCATTTTCATTTCCACCTGACATGAAAGTTTGATGGTGGAGCAAAAACTGATTAAACAAGCAAATCAAAATCTGTTAATAAGAAATTCTGTTTGTGGAACTGTGTTATAAAAGCAGTATCCCACTCGAGGTCATGCTGTCATGCTGGATATCAGCATGGCTGTGCTGTGCCCTTGTGCATATGACCACATCACAACTCAGCTAATATTCACAATATTCACAAAATAGGTAATTTACTGGTTTGTAACTCTTCGTCTGGATAACAAAAATAGGTAATTTACTCAACAAACATTTAAAACAATTACATGAGGCTACACAACTGGAAGCTATAATTCATCCCTTGATTCATTATCTTTCTGCCATGTCATGTTCATGTGATAAGACATTTTTACTGCCACAACTGAACTGACCATTCTTTTTTTAAATCCCAAATGTTTTGTTTGCTTTTTTTTTTTTTTTGCTATTGTCACCATTAGTAGCTGTCCAATGAGTTTTGTTATCTCCTTACAGGTGTTTTTTAGGTGAGTGTTGCAGTGGTGGGCAGTGCATATGTATCCAAACTAAATGATGAATCTACATGAACACGGATGGATATTACCTCTGCTACTTATTCTACTTGCATTACTCTAATCTTACCACCACTATAGTCCCAGTGCCACCTCCTGCCCTTAGTAAAATTTTTTTTTTAGATCTGCCACTGTGTACAATGATAATAAAGAAATAGTGCTCTATTCTCTTCTAAAATGCAAATATATTGGAATCTTTAAAGAGAATGTGCAAACAGTGATTGCAAAGAAGTAATGTGACTGACAACAGAAAAATAAATGTTTAGCACACAACCTAAAAATTCTTATCTAGTTTCTTCCTGGTGTTCCAGGAAATTCAGTGCAATCATGACGTCATTCACCACTTAGCGCCGAGAGGGCGAAAGAGGATTTGTTTTTGATTTTTGTATATTTGAAGATAATTCAGACGTTTTAAACCACTGCAAAAGGCTGGTTTGCTGGGCAAGTACTGACATCACGACTAATTTTAATTCCCGTACATTAGCTGTGTGATGATGGCTGTGATATTGATTTATTATAAATATATTTAAGATTATACTTTGTAACTGATTATAACAGGTAACTCAAGAGTAAAGTGTCTACTCATGATAGTTAGTAACTGCTAACCACGCTACTCTTTTTTCCCCACTCACACATCCAGTTCTATTAAACTATCTGGTGTACATAAACACACAGGTACAGCGATTATAGGACACCATGCTCATGGTTATTTATGTGTAACTACATATCTGAATTACTTTCAGCCATCCCACCTACTGTACATCTACACCCACATATGATGAGGAAACACGTGATCCTGAAATCCATGATATACTGTATGGTTATCCATGTTAAAACAGACATACATAATTGGCACAGCACATATTATAATAGTATTTTTACATTAAATAGTGTATCTGAATTCATTATTTTTCTTTAATTTCACAAAGTATGAAAGCTTAAAAATTTATTACATATGTTAACTGGGAGAATTGATTTCCTGGAGTCTTGTTTAAATTACAGTGTTTAAAAAAGACAACAACTTCTCATTGTATTACCTAAGCACACATGTTTGAGTCAGTTTCAGACATCCCTCATACTTCCACAGCGAGTAGGAAGGGGGAAACAGATTTTCCTGATGCTCAAGAAAATACGTTCTCCATACTACAATTCAAAAGACAGTGTTTTTTAAAAACATTATGATTACTCTATTATCTCTACTAGAGGCACTCATGTTGCTGAGTCAGTTTCAGACATCCCTGATACTTCCGCAGCCAGTAGGGAGGGGGAGACCGATTTTCCTGATGCGTTTTACATTCCCCATACTAGAATTCAAAAGATGGTGTATTTTAAAACATTCTGTGCATTGTGTTACCTGTGGCCCATGTAAAAAATAACAGCTGACTGTTGGCGGTGTTGTGGTTGTTACTTAATTACCTAATACCATTTACAAATGGTACCAAATCCAATTACCAAATCTCCAGTATTGTTCTATATTTTAGAAAAAAAAAATCACAAAGCAAAGACATTGAATTAGAAGGTGTGTCCATCCTTTTGACTGGTACTGTACATAAATACATACTGTGTGTGTGTGTGTGTGTGTGTCTTTGTGACAACTTTGTCTCTTATTTTTTAATTATTTATTGTATTTGTATTTTAAGGTTTGGAATCATGAATAGTTTTGTATATAACAGACATGATAAAAATATATCATATTTGTACTACAGATAACATTGTACCCAAGCCTTTTGAACAGACTCACCCCCACACACACATACACAAAAAAATACAATGTACAGATCTCGCCATTAAGAACGCACGTTTCTTGAAAAGGAATCTCGCGCGCTTCCGCGGCAGCTTGCGGGAAGCTGTGAAAATGCCGTTCATTGCCTGTAGGGGGCAGTCGTGTTTCAATCTGAAGTATTATGTGTCTACTGAAGCCTCTTAGGCGCCCATTGACAGGAAGCGACAGCGCTCATAAACGTGTCAAGCTCAAACTTTAAATACTGATATGTATTTATTCTTCATTTTCTTCTCTCCTGCAATGATGATACTTCTTTGACGTTGCTTTCTCCATTCAGTATTATTATCATTAGTAGTAGTAGTGAAAACTACCGCTGATTAATCTCTGCAGTAGTTAAAACAGCGGATTAATTTCATTTGGGGTATTTCTAACAGGCAATCTACTAAATAATAATAAATAGATAAAATTACCCAGCACTTTAACATTTAACCCAGCAGTTTTAGTGTGTAACATAAAAATATTCCATTTGTAAAATAGCATAGGTGAAATCATAGGTTGTGTATAGTGATTAAAAACAATACAACAAAGCTTATGGTAAATAAATTCTCAGACTCTTCCACTGCAGGTATTAAAAAACAGTAACAATGTCAATTGTAGAATCCGTAGAAGCTCAGTGGTCCAGACAAAACCTTTCGCGGAGGAGCCTTTCACTGAATTCGCCATTTTCACGGGGGTGGGCATCTCGGTTAATTCATACAGATGGACAGTACTGTACTGTACCTATTTACAGTACATGGAATTTTACGGGGTTGTCACTGACCGATTTACTGTACCCTGACAAAGAGCAATATAAGAATAGTGCCAGCTGGCACACCTTAGAAAATAATTTGGCATCTATTTAGAGTCTAAATATTTTTTTAAACTTGTGCTACTGTTGTTTACTTACAATATTTGTTAATTTTTTTTTTTTTTTTTTAATGAGGCTTGGGCTCCGGGATGTTGAGCCTATTTACTAGTATACGTAGACTAATCAGAGCTCTATCGCCCGTTCGAGTGTAATTCATAAATTATGTTTATAATAATGAAATGAGATCATGCTTTAAAATTAATCTACAATTCATTTCAAACCCGCGGCTCGCAGTTTCACTTTACAAAAGGCAGCGTTTTGATCAAAAGGTGATAAACGCATGCGATTTATCGATAACAATACTGCATTGATGGATGGATGTTGTTGATAAATATTTAAAATGATAATTAAATAAATAGCTGTCCATCTTTTTTGTGTTTATCTTTTTCGGTTTATTATAACCCTCTGCACCACTTATTATAATAAATAGTTTTAAATGTTAGTAAAGGTAGCAAGAGAGGGGGGTGGGGGTATATATACTGTATGCTGTAATTTGGTCATGTTCACCCATGGGTTAAACATATGCTGCATTTAATAGCATTCGCTAGTTATCAAGTTGATATACAGGTCAATCTGCATCAAATAGAATCTCTCAGAATAAGTAAGCATAATAATAAATAATGAATCATCATAGTGTCAGCCCATTGGTGAACATGACCAAATTACTGCATAAACACTGGAACATGAGGATTTAAGAATTTAATTAAACACGAATATCCTTAATGTGTTAAAATGTTAGATTTTTATTTAAAAGCCCAATATATATTTATGTGTGTGTGTGTGTGTTTGTGTGTGTGTGTGTGTGTGAAATATGTGGCATTTTAATTCAAATCCAACATTTTAATGTGCGTCAAGGTGCATGGGCGTCAACTCGCATGTTCTGTAATATTCCATTGTAATTCATATTACCGCTGTTTTAGAGCCCTTTACTAAAGCATTCGCTAGTTATCAAGTTGATATACAGGTCAATCGTGAATTACACTCAAAGTATCAACTCCAACTATGAAGTCTGATTTCATTTGCTGGGAAAATAAAATTTAGGCAGAGACTCCCGCACTGTCTTGTTAATTCATCTAAAACCCCCTACAGTATTCGCCAACAGCGCACCCAGTTGGATAAATTCACACCTATCTTGAATGAAAGGTGAAAAGAGATTCAGCAGAATCTTCTGACACCGTGCTTGCTCTGAAGGACTATATTCGACAAGAATATAGAAAATAAAAATTGTATTTCTAATAAGATAATTAATGAAATAATACAATTATATCAAATAAGAACTTTATCAAAATCAGACCAAATTTCTCATTCACCGCTGAAGTAGTTAAACATGCTTATACTGTAGATACGTAGGTTATATTTAAAAGTACAATTGCAAGTAAATTACAAACTGCATGTAATGTAAAATATGAATAAAACAGTACTAGACACACATATATGATATGGGAGTACATACAATGAAAAAGCTATTTACACATGAGTGCTCAAATGTAAAGCAAACACAATTATTAATTTATTGTGTATATTTAACTTCATTCAACCGCCCACTATTATTTTCTATTCGAATTTAAAGATGCACGCGTGTACAAAAGACTAAGTAAAACAAAGAATACAAAAGTGTATAATTTTTATTAAAAGTTAGCCTAAAACAATATTGTCTCCAATACATATCTCCAAACATTATTTTGTTTTTGTTTTAGTCTTCTCGCTGAATACAGGGCGCTGAGGTGAACACATGCAGACCCCCAGTTACTGTAATCCCTCTTCTCACCTTTCATTCACAATAGGTGTGAAGTTATCAAACCGGTTTCGCTGATGGGGGAATTGGCAGAATTGAGGGGTTTAAAAATAATTAACAAGACCGAGCAGACGTCTCTGCCTAAAATATATTTCGCCAGCACATTGTCCTGGAGCTCAGAACGTCTTCTTTCCTTGTTTTAATCTGTAATATTGTGAAATAATAAGTGAAATGTATTTCGCGTATTTGCTTAAATATTCCTTTTTATTTAAAGGACATATGTATTGTGTTTGATCTGGATTATTGGGAGACGCAATGACTTTCTGCCATTTTTATCGATAAATCGAACGGGTTTATCAGCCCTTTGATCAAAAGCTGCCTGAAAGTTTACGGACAAATCGGGGTTCACGCACAGGGTTCATGAACAGCTTTATTTCAGTCATAAATTCACATAAACTCCACATTCCAGCTATTAATATTCTTGCTGGACACAAACACAAACAGCAAGAACACATTATGTTTATTATTATAAAAAGCCCGAAGCACTTTGTGTGCATATAAGAATATTTACAAAAATATATAGATTTTTTTGTTCATTCGTGTCTTCTGATGGCGCTCAATGTCGACACATTTTTACGTTTTAACGAAGATATTTTGTCATATTAACGAATCAGGACATTCGCATAGTTAACACTAACTGAACAACAGGTCTTTACTTCGTAATACACCTGTCCTTAAAAAGGAATATTTAGGCAAATACGCTAAATCTATTTTACTTAAATATTACATATTAAAACTAGAAAAGAAGACGTGCTGAGCTTCAGTTCATACAAAATGTCTAGGAAGGAAACTGTTGTCGTTATTTTACAAAATCTGAACATATTCAGTAAAGATATGAATTACACAAAGTATCTGTAACGACGCGGGTGGCGTGAGGGGCAGAGCTGCGTTTAAACTGTTCAGAACGGGCGGATTCACAGGCTGCTACCGTGCAGAGTTCTGAACAGCCACCGGCGCGGCCACTTATACACGCGACTGCCAGACAGACTAAGCAACAGTTCAGTGTGCGCGCTCAGTTTACTACTGCCACAACATCCCGCTCTCTCTCTCAAATAAATAAGGGCATAAGCCCCAAGAAGATACAAGTTTTTGCTTTAGTTTCCAGAGCCCGTCCGTTCTCGCGTAAAGACGCCGGAGCTCTGTTTATTTTGTGTTTTCAGTTTCCTTTTGTTTCCACTTAAATTGTTAATTAATAATCTCACGCCATTTCCAAACGGAAAGGTCTTCCCGTGCGTATGACAAGCACTCTCACATACTCCTATTTCGTTTACCCATCTAAAGTCCTGCGTATAGGTAACATTTTAAAAGTACAATTGTAAGTAAATTACAAACTGCATGTAATGTAAAATTGAATAAAACAGTATTAGACACACATATATGATATGGTAGTATATACAATGAAGAAGAGTGCTCAAATGTAAAGCAAACGCAATTATTAATTTATTTTGTATATTTAACTTCATTCAATCGTTTAAGTTACATGAAAAAATAACGTGCCTACCAGCCCATTATTATTTTCTGTTCAAATTTAAAAATGCACACGCATGTGAAAAAAGTCGAAGTACAACAACGAATACGAAAGTGCATAATCTTTAATAAAGTTAGCCCAAAACAATATTGTCTCCAATGCTGAAGCAAACATGATTTTGTTTTTGTTTAAGTCTATTTGTTGAATACAACGTGACTGCACGCTCCGAGGTGAACACATGCAGACCCACAGTTACTGTAATCCCTCTTCTCACCTTTCATTCATGATAGGTGTGAACTTATCAAACCGGTTTCACTGATGGGGGAATTGAGGAGTTTAAAAAGAATGAACAAGACCGAGCAAACGTCTCTGCCTAAAATGTATTTCACCAGCAAACCATAACATAAACATATATATAAACAAATAAAATGTTTAATGATATCAATTAAATCAGACTTCATAGTTGGATTTGATACTTTGAGTGTAATTCATACATTTACTGAATATATTCACATTTAGTAAAATAACGAAACCCGTTTCCTTCTTGGACCTGTACTTTCCTTGTTTTAGTCTGTAATATGTAAGTGAAATACATTTTGTGTATATGCTTAAATATTCCTTTTTATTTATGGTCTGGTGTAGTATGTTTGATCTGCATTATTGCAAGAGGCGATGACTTTCTGGGGGAGTATGTCTGCACCTTTTGTAAAGTGAAAGTACGAGCCGCGGGTTCACGCACGCAGCTTTATTTCAGTCATAAATCCACAGTCACCAGCTATTATTTCCAGCCGTGGTCAAATAATGGATGAAATAATTATTCAATGCTGGACACAAACAGCAACAAATCCAGATGATTATTTTTTTATAAAAAGCCTGAAGCAATTCATGTTTATATTTGTTCTTTCATGTCTTCTGATGGTGCGCGACACATTTTTAAGTTTTAACAAAGACATGTTGACATATTGACGAATCAGGACATTCGTATAATTACTGTATATGTGCGCGCATCTCATTAGTGTGTGTGCACGGAGAGTCTGTGTATATGTGCGCGCGTCTTAGGTGTGTGTGCGCGCATTTCATATGTAGTTGTGTGAGCAGTTAGTATTATATATAGATGTGCGACTGTTTCATATATGTGTATGCAAGTGTTTCACGTGTGTGTGCATGAGTGAAGTTTGATTTAAGTCCTATACGGCGCGTCATAATTTAGGGCATCTCTTTTCATCATTATGAACATAATATGAAGCACATATACGCACATTCATCATAAAGTATTATTATTGTAAAACAAAATAAAATTCATGTTTGCTTCAGCATTGGAAACAATAGTTTTAGGATAACCAATTATACACAATTCTTCGTTGTACTTGGTCTGGCTTTTAGATAAAGTCCCCCCATGCGCCATCTGGCGGATATTCAGTGAAGCACAACACATTTATTTAAATTCCCGAATGTTGCTTAAGGGATTTCGCGGCATGTCGTGAGCCAAATTGCGGGATCTCGCGGGAAAAAGCGCGCATTCTTAATGGTGAGATCTGTATACAGTCTTATGCAAAAGTTTGGGCACCCCTTGATAAATAACAGATTTTGGTAATACTTTTAATTGTAAGGATGTTAACACAGTCTCTCTTGGAAATAGAAAAAATGCACAATATTTTCAGCAAACATTGATGCATAGTTACTTCTTATGCCATACATTGAACAAAAATAAAAATAAAAACATTATTGTGGCACTGTGCAAAAGTTTGGGCACCCTAAGAGTTCCAGAGTCTCAGATTCTTTTTACAAGGTTTCAGACCTTAATCAGCTCGTTAGATCTGATCATTAGTAAATGCCAATTTTAAAGCTTCACAAATACTTTGACTCTTCAAAGCTTGTGCGCACACTTGCGGACACTCAACAACCATGGTTTCCTCTAAGCAGCTGTGTAAGACTGAAAATTAAAGTTATTGATGCGCACAATGCAGGAGAAGACAACAAGAAGCATGGTCAGCTTGCAGTTTCCACAGTGAGAAATGTAATTAAGAGATGGCAGTTCAGGGGAACTGTGGAGGTCAAGATGAGATCTGGAAGACCAAGAAAACTCTCAGAGAGAACTGCTTGTATACTGGTCAGTTAAGACTAATCAAAACCCCCATTTGACTGCAAAAAACCTGCAGGAGGATTTAGCAGACACAGGAGTGGTGGTGCACTGTTCCACAAGACCTTCATGGAAGAGTCAGCAAAAGAAAACCTTACCTGGGTCCCCATCATAAAAGCCAATGTCAGAAGTATGCAGCAGAATATCTACAGCCTGATGCGTTTTGGAAACAAGTGCTGTGGACTGATGAAGTTAAAATAGAACTATTTGCTCAGAATCAGCAAGGGCATGTTTGGAGAAAAAAAAGGAGCAGCATTTCACCTTGTCAACTGTAAGGATGAGCAGACCCCAAAGAGAGCAAACAATCGATCACATTCCAGAACCTCTTCCCCAGACATCATGGCATTATCCCAATAACCTTATCTCATTCGTGAACATAAAGGAGAGGTTGTAAAACTAAGCTGCAGGAAACTTAACCAGGCATGGGCAAGGAAGTTTGCTGTGCCTGAAGCCACACTAAAGCCAGATGCCTCAAACTAGACCCAAAACCATGGCGTAAATTGGCGATACTGTAAACAAAGACGACAGTTTTACAGCATGTAAAATAGGGGATGTGTGGTATCAATCAAGAGCTTATTTTATTCAAAGAACAGTGGTGTACACATAAAATTGGTCGCATGAACAAGAGCTCATGTAAAATGAAAAGTGTAATCGGCTTGGCCCCACGTGACAGTCGTAAACCCGGCCTAACGTATGCACAAAAGGGGGAACTAAGTGAGGCGTGGCTAAGCCCTGCAACCACTTCCGATAGGACCAATCATCCGTGGGACGGACTGACACACAGGGACAAAACTCAGTGTCCGGACTCATCCAAACACGTTGTACGTTCTACGTCGTCGTCCACGTCTTCGTCACGACCATCTGAAGGAAGCAAGCTCGCCGCTCGGGCTTCCGCCCTTGTGGGCGCTACGCCACCTTCACTGACGTCATCCGCTCTTCGAGAACTCTCAACGAGACTTTGTGCCAGTACTGCAATGAAGAAACCCACAGAAGAAGTTCCAGAGCGCGCCATCGGTAACCAGGCAACCAAGCCTCACCGAAGGGCTTTCCTGAAAGACATCATTTGAACCACAGAGCACCAACCAATCAGCAACGCCGTGATTACATTTGCTGGAGACGAACCATGAGAAGGTAACGCAAGTATACAAACAAAGCTGCATACCTTGCTGAAAATGGTGCTCGTTTCTTAACTAAAACCGTAAGATTAAACCCAAGACACTGGTCTTGTGACTTGCTTCAGTCTAGTAAACAATACTAGATGAATTTCATTAACTTTCACCCTACAAACTGTTGGTATGTTTGTGCGTGTGTGTGTGTGTGTGTGTGTGTGTGTGTGTGTGTGTTTAAGAAGTGTAGTTTCATGTATCGTAGATTAGTTCAAATTAATTCTTGTTTCTTTATAAAGAATTGCTGTCTTGGTCATGTATTTTAAAGTTAATACATTTGCCCAGATCTTACGTTACCTTGCTCATAATTGCTAAATACTAGATTTTGTTATCATCGGTAAGCAGAACTCGTAAGATACACTGAATTGTACTAAATGGTGGACGATTAGTCAAGAAAGTGTAGATTATAAATTTTAATTCAGTTTGATAAAATTAACCCAAATCCTTAAAGATTCGATTCCCCTCTGAACCAGAGTTGAAATACCTACAAACTATTAAGTATGGGGGTGGATCTATCATGCACTGAAAAGAGGATGGCTTCTACAACAGGACAATGATCCTAAACATACCTCGAAATCCACTATGGAATACATCAAGAGATTCAAGCTGAAGGTTCTGGAACGGCCATCACAGTCCCCTGATTTAAACGTCATTGAAAATTTGTGGATAGATCTTAAAAGAGCTGTGCATGCAAGACGACCAAAGAATATTACAGAACTAGAAGCTTTTTGCCAGGAAGAATGGGAGAAAATCCCAAGTACAAGAACTGAAAGACTTTTAGCTGGAAATAAAAAGCATTTACAAGCTGCGATATCTGCCAGAGGAGGTGTTACTAAGTACTGATTATGTAGGGTGCCCAAACTTTTGCACAGTGCCACAATAATTAGGGCCCAAGCTCTATAAGGTGCACAGGACCCTCTTGTTTTCCTAAGGATATTTTTTTTCCCCCACCCTGTTGGACTTTTCGGGGGTCTTAACATGCTCATGAAACTTGGCAGAGAGGTTGGAATCTGCTGCCATCAGGATGATTGAGAGTCGTGTGGCTCGGGGCCCCCACATGAGATTTAGCTAGATACACACTTTCACGGAAGCACACAAAACTCAAATAACTTTCGCACTGCATGTCCTGGGCACAACTCAACAGGACGCCGGTTATTTTGGGTCGTTTGCAAAAACACATATGATGTACTCCTCCTAGGGAATTTATACAAACACTACCAAACCTGGCCGATGTGATCTAAAGACGTTGCGGATACAAAATTGTGGAGGTATTTTTGTTATCTCAAACGGGTCAGCCGTGATAATGTCTTAAACTTACACTGAAAAATTATTAATAACTTTCTGTGTGGCATTATATTGAGTGACATTATATTCAGTGACAGGTTCAGTGACATCACACTCAGGAACATCATAGTGTGAGGCTTATTTCTGCGGCCTATTGTACACACATAAACATCACAAATGTTAACACACACATGCGCGCGCGTTAACACACACACACACACACACTCCTCTTTCACGACACATACACTAACTCTCTCAACAAATATTTAGGGCCCAAACTGACATTAGCCCTGTATAGTGTGTGACGTGTGCAGGTTGTGCGGTGCAACCGAGTGACAATGGCTTTTTCAAGGTCTTAACACACTTGAATAACATGTTGTGCAGTGCACCTGGGGTGGCGATGGCACAAGGTGCTTGGGCCCGTCATTGTTGCTTGCAACTATATTGATTTTAAATTTTTTTTATCATTGTTCAATTTTTTTTTTTTTTTGATTTTTCCACGATTTTCTCCCTAATTTAGTCGTGTCCAATTCCTCCCCGTCACTAGGGGGCTTCCACATTAAGACTACTACTACCACTCAGCCGGGAGGGCCGAAGACTATCACGTGTTTCCTCCGAACCACGTGACGCCAGCCGACCGCATCTTTTCGAACTGCTCGCTCACGCACCGTTATCTGCTCCCTCCGTTGCGCGAGCTCACAGACGCCCCTGACTGGCTGTAGAGCCGTGATTAATGTGGGAGCACTAAGTATCTCTCATCCCTCCCCTCTGTGAGAGCTCGGCCAATCAGCTCTCTCTAGACCTCCGGCTGCGAGAGGTTACAGCACCACCCGGGATTCAAACTAGCGATCTCCGGATAATAGGGCGAGCGCTTTAACCACTGCGCCACTCAGAGGCTTCATTGTTCAATTTATGACATAAAATGTAACTATGAATCATGTTTGCTGAAAATATTATGCATTTTTTCCATTTCCAGGAGAGACTGAGTTAACACCTTTTCAATTAAAAAATTAATTGTGATATGATATTTATCAAGGGGTGTCCAAACTTTTGCATAAAACTTTACATATGTGTGTATATATACACATAATGTATACATACACACACAATAAAATAATGTTTCAAAAGTAATGTCTTTTAAATTGAAGTGTGGGGAACATATTTTCCTGGCCATCAGGAAAATCGGTTCCCGCTCCTTACTGTGGAAGTATCAGGGATGTCTGAAATTCACTCAGAGATATGTGTGCCCGTAGCAACAATAAAAAAGTGATCAGAATGTTTTAAAAAACACTGTATTTTTAATAAAAGTATGGGAAATGTATTTTCCTGGCCATCAGGAAAATATGTTTCCCCTCCTTACTGGCTGTGGAAGTTTCAGGGAGGTCTGAAATTCACTCAGAGACATGAGTGCCTCTAGTAGAGATAATAGAGTAATCATAATGTTTTAAAAAACACTGTCTTTTGAATTGTAGTATGGGGAACGTATTTTCCTGAGCATCAGGAAAATTTGTTTCCCCCAGCCTACTGGCTGTGGAAGTATGAGGGATGTCTGAAACTGACTCAGAAACATGTGTGCTTAGGTAATACAATGAGATGTTTTTTTTTTTTTTAACCCTGTAATTTAAACAAGACTCCGGGAAATCAATTCTATAAGTTATCATATGTAATATATTTCAAGCTTTCATACTTTGTGAAATTAAAGAAAAATGATCATTCAGATACACTATATAATGTAAAAATGCTATTATTTTTAACATGGATAACCATACGGTATATCATGGATTTCAGGATCTCGTGTTTCCTCATCATATGTGGGTGTAGATGTACAGTAGGTGGGATGGCTGAAAGTAATTCAGATACGTAGTTACAAATAAATAACCATGAGCATGGTGTCCTATAATCGCTGTACCTGTGTGTTTATGTACACCAGATAGTTTAATAGAATTGGATGTGTGAGTGGGGAAAAAAAGAGTAGACACTCATGAGTAGACACTCTACCCTTGATGCTATAATCCGTTACAAAGTATAATCTTAAATATATTTATAATGAATCACTATCACATCCATCATCACACAACTAATGTACGGGAATTAAAATTAGTCGTGATGTCAGTACTTGCCCAGCAAACCAGCCTTTTGCAGCGATTTAAAACGTCTGAATTATCTTCAAATATACAAAAAGTGAAAAGACACTCGACTATGTTGCACATGCTTGTTTAATTCAAAAAGTTCGTAAACACTTTAAAACGAGAGAAAAACCGTCAAAATCCTTGTTCGCCCTCTCGGCGCTAGGTGGTGAGTGACGTCATGATTGCATCGGCCGGGGAAACCTAGGGACACTGAATTTCTCGGAACACCACAAGTACCCCTGTCATTTCACTAACCAATGAGATGAGTTGTGGGAGGAATGTTGCGTCAACGTCATTAATTTACTTACAACCAATAAGAAACTTTGTGGGCGGAGAGACAGCTGTCAGGCGCTGCAGACAGGGGCTTCTCGAATAATGGGGTTTATGCTTTCAAACATGTATACTTTAAGCGCTTAATAGAGAAAAAGACGGGTGTAGCTTAAGCACAATGTAGAGAGGAAATATATGTATATGTGGGTATCTTAGTTGCGGGTTTATTTACGCAGCTATTGGATCCGGAGACGCGTCTATAAAACAAACTTTACCGCGGTCACAAACCGGGTCAGTAGCATATGTAGTGGGCATAATAACATCAAATGGATACATTTGTTACATGGACCACAAAAAAGCAGCCACTATCAGCCTAATCAACCAAAAAGCCAGCCAAAAAGAAAATATGATGAAGCCTATCTTGCGCTTGGATTCATGGTGGGAATGGTGGGGGCAGAGGAGAGACTCATATGTGTTTTCTGTCCTAAACCGCTGGCAGCAGACAGCATGAGACCCAAACAAATTAGGAAGACAATTAGAGACAACATACCCCAGTCACATTAATAAGCCGCTTGACTTCTACCAGAATCACATGGTAAAATCTGAATCAGTGGACAGCAAAGCACAAATTGCTTCATTCAAAGTTGCATACAGAATTGCCCAGTGCAAAAAAACTACAACTGATTGCAGATTATGTATACAGATACGGATATGCGGATATGTATTTTATCTTTTTTTTAACTTGGTGTTATTTGATAGTATTTATAGTATAAACATTAAAAATTTTCTAGTACAAACAAGTTAGAAAACTTTCATCTCGTGTTATTGCGTTGTGACAGCATATGGCGCTGTTGACCTTCATTTGGCTCCAGTTGACGTAAGACACAAAAAGCTGGGAAATGCTTTAAATATGATTAAGGTTTTTCTCCTTCAGGTTACCTGCTTCTTTCCTTGAAAGTCTTCCTCTACTTTTTGTTTACCTAAAGGCACAATACTGCAATCAACCTGTCTCTCGTAATATTTCACTGACACTCATTTACTGACCCACTTTAAAGTGAATGATGACTGCAGCTCTCTGTCTCACACGGCAGAACTGATCTGACTGGACTAATAGCTGTCTTGGCTTGACTTCAAAGTTTATCAATGTTCCAAATTACTTACCTGTAGTTGTATTATTCCCTTGTGCATGTACGCTCTGAAAGAGAGAAGAGGAAAAACAAAAATAAAGCTTACAGTAATATAATGATCCAGAATACCAATAAGAATAATAAAATGTAATAAGCTTTATTAAGCAATTAGACTGAACTTAAAATTTCAATATTAAAATAAAGCATATAACAAGCTAACTGCATTTTTTAAAATAATAAAAATAAAAGTATTATATTAACAAATAATTAGCAATTATAAATAGTTAATAGCATAAATAATTTTTATAATTGTTATAAAATTCAAATAAAAATTATATAAAATATCTAAATAAAATTTTAAAAATTAAAATTTTCCATCATGTTAACTACTGTTTAGTATGCAGCAGGGGTTTAGACCTTTATAAATTGCAATTTACTAGAAAGCAACTGTATTTGCTATCAGTATTTGTGCAATAAGTATTTGCTATTTGACGAGTGAATACAATAAAAAAACAGGCTGAAAATGTTACACATTACATCTCTTTTATGATTGTGGCACATGTTTAAAGTACAGTGGAACCTCGGATTGCGAGTAATGTGGTTTACGAGTGTTCCGCAAACCGAGCAAAGATTTTTAATACATTTTTAATTGGAAACCGAGCAAGTATTAGTTTACGAGTGCCGAGTATCACGTATCACGCATTCGACTCTTATTTTGACACTGATCGTCACTCTCTCACCTTTTCAGGGAGGAAACACATTAGGCTAATAGATTAGCAAATGAGTGTGACACATAGGAGCTTTCCCTACAACATTCCAAGTATGAAAGTTCATTAAAAAAAGTTTCAAAACAATGTATTGTCCACGATGCTCCTATTGATTTGTAGTTAAAACAAGGACATGCAGTAGTTGTTGTGATGGTTAAAAATAAATAAAATGTTACATTTTCTTTTACAGTAAAATACTTAAAGGTTCCTCTGACTAAAACTAGACTAAAATGTCGACCTTTAGTCGACTAAAACTTTACTTAATAAAAATAAGATAAGATTGACTAAATATGATAAAAAACAAACAATGACATTTATCTCGGTACTAAGACTAAAATTGAAAGTACCTGACAAAAATAACTCTAGTTCAGCAATTTGTTACAACAAAAATTTATTGTTTTATGTAATATGTATTACATGAATGTGTATGTAATTATTGACGGTGTGTTCATTTATTTAAATTTTTTCATAAAAAAAAATTCTGACTATGTTGCTATGCTAACATTGCTGTATTAGCATTGTGCCGTTCATAGCCCGCTAAGACTAATTGTATAACTGTGCAGAAAATAAGGTCTAAATAACTGTCAGTTAAATGCAATTGAATATGTTACATTTAGAAACATATACTGATTATACAATCTTGCTACAGTTAAATAAAGAGCATTTAATTTATGTTCTGGGCATACTCTGTTTATCTGTACATTTTAAAGCAGGAGCTTAGTTTGGATTATTCTTTTGTACTCTCAATGTTTCAGTTTCACCTTTCTTGTTAATGTCAATAAACTTGTAGACTAGGAGAGTATCATCTTAGGGCTTAGTCAACATCATTTTTGTTGACTTAACAAAAATTCAGCATCATTAATGTCAGGAGAAGATTGGAGCATGTTTAAAAATTTTGGCTTCCCCCTCCAGACATCTCGTTACATGCCTTGGTATCGACTCATAAGCGCTATTGTCAACTCATTGTTGGTTTTATGCGCATCTATGGAGTCCTTAGCGGTTTTTATCACCTCCTTACCTGTTTGGCAGCATTGGCAGCCAAAAATCCTCATATTAAATGTAGATGAAAGTAATGACAAAATTACCAAAGTGATATTTTAAGGAAAATAGTCATAATTAAACATGATTGAAAGATATATTTCATGTTAAAGATGCACAATTAAAATATCTAAAATATCTGTGGTTTGATAATTCCTGTTTAATTCATAATCTGATGACAAATTTACCATATAATTTTGATTACTAAAATACATACAAAGCTTGGAGTGACAATCATTACATAAAATAAATAAATAAATAATACTAAACTGGTTAACCGGTCCACTTCAGACTTATAAATACAATAAAATACAATATTGATGCTATAGCATGAAGTCTGGACCTGCAAAATTAATATATAAATTACATTTAACACTGTGTTTCCAAAACTACAATCAACACATTTTCATTTGGTGGTTTAAAGTGTGAGAAATTCCTATAACATTACAAGGAAATACATCTTGACTAACTTAAAATATGAAGATATTCAATGCTATTCAGGAGAATCCAAGACCCATAAACAGGACAATCATTCAGATACAGAAAAAAACTATTTCATACTTACAGATTTAAACTGTATGTACTGTACAGACCAAAAGTTTGGACACACCTTCTCATTCAAAGAGTTTTCTTTATTGTGTTCTTTATTGTGTTCTTTAGCCCAAACGCGTCTCTTCTGCTTGTTGCCTGTCCTTAGCAGTGGTTTCCTAGCAGATATTCTACCATGAAGGCCTGATTCACACAGTCTCCTCTTAACAGTTGTTCTAGAGATGTGTCTGCTGTTAGAACTCTGTGTGGCATTGACTTGCTTTCTGATCTGAGATGCTGTTAACCTGCGATTTCTGAGGCTGGTGACTCGGATGAACTTATCCTCCGCAGCAGAAGTGACTCATGTGAGCCAGTTTCTTTGTAGCGCTTGATGGTTTTTGTGACTGCACTTGGGGACACTTTAAAAATTTTCCAATTTTTTGGACTGACTGACCTTCATTTCTTAAAGTAGAAACTGTTAGTCCCAAACAGAATTTATAGTTTTTATAGTTTTTGTTATGCAAATTAACTGGTTATTTTAATGAAGTAACATTACTTTTTTAAAAGGATTTGGGTGTATTTCAATGAATGCTGTGACTTTGCATAGAATATATTGGGCGATACTTCTTATGGTGTGTCCTTAAACACTGTTTAAAAACAGAACAAAACAGTTAAAAAGTATCTGCTTAGCAAATTAACATTTCAATAAGTTGTGTTTAGTTACAGTTTGGATTAAGTAACCTTTTCATATAGAAGTGCGATGACATAGTGAACCACTAAAAAGCAAAGGTCTTAGAAAAGATGGCCTAGGCCTACATCTTAACAAATAACTACAAATAACACTGTTCACTTTACTCCTACTTCACCACGCACATTTATTTTTGACCACCAAAATATCAAGTGCGAAAAAGAAAAGAAAAAAAAAAACTTGGTTTTACACCCAGTCAAAATGGAAAACCTTCAGCATTGACCAGCAAGGTACACCATAATAAACAGAGATTTAAATCCAAACCTACAACTCTGTAATCAAGTCTAACAAATCAGGCAAAGTCTAATAAAAAAAAAAATTAAACCTTAGAAGAATGCTCATGAAGACCATTATTGTGTACTTTGCTGAAGCTAACATTAGGTTTAAGATGTTCTTAAGATTTAATTATTTGTCACATGTACCTTACAGCACAAAAAAGTTAAATATTATTATTTATTTATTATATATTTTGCATATCTCAGTTAGAAAGCTGGGACACAACTTTTATGTTTTTAGCAAACACCAGTCACTGTGAATGGGTTGGTTGAGAGCAATGGACTATGGTATTGAAGTGAGGAAATAAGACATGGACATACTGTATATATAAATAAAAGGTTTTGTTTTACATTGGACAGAACCCTTTCAATTATATCTTTACATTTCATACATTAAAGGAGCCAAAAATCTGCAATCTGCGATCATTAAACATCTTTAAATTATTAGAATTTAAAGACTTATTAGACGAATTTAGAAACTTAAAGGGATATTTTGCCTTTAAAGGGATATTTTTGAAGTCTGTCTTAAATCAAAAATGTGGTTCATATAAATACGTGTAGGGACTGGCAGGCCACCTCAAAGAGGGCCTCCGGAAGAGGAAGAGACAGTTCACGACATCAGCAAATAAAGAGAGAAACAGTTACTCTTTCCCAACTCAGATGGTGCAGATCTGCACAAACAACTTCCTTGCACCAGAGAAAAGCATCACTCAAAACGGTGTAGAGCAGCACAAGTGCCTTGAATAGGGAAGTTTCACAAGCCCCTGGCAGTTGCTGACCCCCCGGAATGCGTTTCCTCTGGGCCCCAGAACAGAGAACATACAAAGCTTTAGGGACACGTACTATGTTAATCAGTTAAAGTATGCCACTAGGGCAGATATAAAATTATATATGTGTGTACATGCAGAATGTATGATGTCTTTGTGTTGTGTTCAACATGTTTACTATACACTTAAGGAGTGTAGTCAACCTGTACAAACCCTTGCTATAGATAAGAATATGAATGGGTATGCAAGACATGGGATGTTTGGTATCAAATGAAAGCTCTGTATATTCAATCAACTTTAATGTGCATGAAATCTTAGTCATATGAACCAGACTCATGTTAATACACTTTACCTAAATTACTAAAACTCCACTGAGATAGCTTCCCACGTGACATAGCAAACCACAGGTTAAATGTATACACGAAAAAGAGGAACCACGTGAGACGTGATTACGCCCACAACCATCTCTGATTGGAACAAACGGCTGTGGGACAGACCTTCACGGTGAGATTAAAAACCTGGTCTGAGCAGCCTCGGCACATTTTTGAATGTCATGCCATCTGAAGGAAGCAAGCGGACGTCTCTCTTTCTCCGCTCTCAACCAATGACTGAACTTTAACTTCTGACCTGCGCCACCCACCGATCAAAGACTCCGCTCTCCTCGACATGCAAAGAAATTTTGTGCAACAAAGAGATCTGCAGAAAAAGTCTCATAGCATCATCGGTAACCAGGCAACCAACACGGCGAGGGCTTTTCCAAAAGACATCACCTCAACCCAGCACACAGACCAATCAGCAACGCCGTGATTCTCTTCGCTGAAGGTGAACCAACGAGAACAACCATCACGCAACGCAAATAAAACAAACAAAGCTTCATACCTTGCTGAAAGTGGTGCATGATTCATAACTACACCGCAAGATTAAACCCAAGGCTCTGCTCTTGTGACTTTCTCAGTTCTAGTAAACCTAAACAGAACTCCATTAACTTTCACCCTCTAAACTGTTCATGTGTGTGTGTGTGTGAATGATTAAAATAGCATAGTTTCATGTAAGGTAGATTAGTTCAATAAATTCTTGCTTCTTTATAAAGAACTGTTGTCTTGGTCATGTATTTTAAAGTTTAAACGTTTGCCCAGATCTTACGTTACCTTGCTCATAATTGCTAAATACTAGATTTTGTGTTATCATCTGTGGCCACGTGATAAGCAGAACTGGTAAGATACACTAAATTGTGCTAAACGCTAGACAGGTAGTCGATAAAGTATACTCTATAAATTGTAATTCAATTCAATAATATTAACCCAAATCCTTAAAGATTCGATTCACCTCTAATCCAGAGTTGAAACCCTACATACGTCTTGGTCATTATAAATCTTCATGCACTGCACACCGACTGTGACGTCACCCAGAACGTACAGGTGTAAGTACAATGTGAGTAATTGGAGCCAACCCTTGTCCCGTGTAACAATGCATTCCAAAATTCAGCCAACCGTCATATGAAGCTTCTGTAGTCGCTGCTAAATCGAATGTGTGTCTTTCTTTAGTTACTGTGACTTTAGTAAAATTAGTTCCAGTTAATCTAACAGTTAATTCTGGGAAAATAAATTAGTTACATTTGTAACAAATACGCCTCAATTGTTATGATTGTTCTGGTAGTGCAGGCTTAAAAAGGGCAGGCATAGGCGCAGAGGGTTCTTTAAACCAAAAGAGTCTTTTATTTAATAAAACAAGACATAATAAAGAAACTAAACAAACCAAACTCAAACTCTTAAGTCTTAACTCTTAAGATCGACACACAGGCTCTTGAACTAGACACAAGAAACAGGGGTGAACCTAGAGACTAGAGACAGGGGAGACTAGGGCCGGGGGAGAAACTAGAAACTAAGGGAGAAACTAAAAACATATGAAACTAGAAACAAGAGGAGCTATAAACACACTGAACAATACTTACACAAAGTCAAAGACACAGTTAACCAGACACAATAATCCTGATTACAACCATTTAGAGCCAACTTAGAATAAATATCTATTAAAGCAAAAACAAAACAAAAGAAATGCCCACTAGACATTATCAATGCTCGGCCCAGTTTCCCAGAACTAACGGCTTTTTATAACAGATCTAATGAGCTACCTCGGTTCAGGTGAGCTCCGTCATCACCTGACCGAGGTGCCTTCTGGGAAACTGAGTCTACAAACAAAACTACACAAACTTAAAATAATCGTGCACACAGTACCCTCTAGGGGTGGTCCCTTACACTAATTTTGAAACACTTCAAAATTACTTCAGTGGGCCTGCAAGTTGAACATGTCTTCAAGAGGAATAACAAAATGACAGACAAAGTTGAAGGCCAGATAAATTGATCAGATATATGGACTGTAAACAAGTAAACGAGAATTAGACAATAGTTAACTCTGTCCATGGAATTTGATCAGACATGAGACATCCCACGAGTACTGATTAGTGATGGGAAGTTTGAATCATTTCAGTGACTCGGTTCTTTGAATGTTTTTTGAGACATTTTTATCATTTTGTTCTTTTGACCAGAAATAAAATAAAATGTTAAAATGGGAGTCACATGACAAAAGAACAAACGGCTAGGACTTGCAAGACTCATTGAGAAACGTTCAGTTCTGTTTCCTGTGTACTGCACTGCATAGCGTCTATCGGAGTAACGTGACAAAAGAAGGAATGTCCTGGACCAAAGACTCAAAGCTAACTACTCATTTTTTTTTTTGTCAAATATGTTTTATTGAAATTTTGAAATGGATTAACATGGTTACAAAGTTTGAGTCTTTTTTTTTTCTTATACAAACTCAAACACAATTGAAACTAGAGGAAAGCAATAACAATGATAATGATAATAATATAAAGAATAAAATAAAATAGTGACAATAGTAACAATAAATAAAATAGATAAAATTACAAAAAAAAGAAAAGAAAAAATTTACAAACCTGTCTTCACCAAACCTGTTTAGTTAAAATATAAAGTATGATGAAAAATTTATACAAAATTATTTGTAAATTTATACAAAATTAACAAATAATGTATTAGTCTGTAGAGCAGGGGTGTCCAAATCCAGTCCTGGAGGGTCAGTGTCCAACACAGTTTGGTGATTCTTCTTCTCAAACACAGCTGATTTAACTAATCTGGATTTGGACACCCCTGCTGTAGAGTTTCAACTAAGATAACAGAGAAAAAGATGCCAGATTTTGTCAAACTGCTCCAATTTGCCCTTCAGACAGTATCTAATTTGTTCCAAATGTAGAGTGGAAATCATTTCTCCAAGCCATACCTTGAGTGTAGGTGCCTCCTTTTCTTCCAGAACAGAAATAGTAACTTCTTGGCTGTAATTAAACTATGTGCTAACAGTTTGTGTTGTGCTCTTGATAACGAATGTGTATGTTCAGAAAGTCCCATAATAATAAGTTCTGAGTCTAGCTGTATTTGCTGTCTAAACATTTCTGAAAGGACATCAGAAATTCCAATAACTCTGTATCTTGGAGCACGAAATAAAACTATGGGACAAATCAGCATCTACTAAATTACATTTGTTGCAAAGAGGGGAGATATTTTGGAAAATTCTATGCAGTTTCTTTTGTGAATAATGCAGTCTGTGAATAATTTTAAACTGAATAAGGTGATGTCTAGAATTGATCTAGTGTTCATTAATATCTTTTAAGCTCTTCTGCCATGTTTCATCAGAGATTTTCACTCCTAGTTCTTTCTCACACTCTTCCTTAAGAAGTATAGTAGAAGGAGAATCAAAGGATTGTAGGAGATACTGTAATAAATTATTAACAATGCCTTTTTACTTCCTTTACAGCGATCCAGACACTTATCAATAACCGAGGGTGATATATTATCTGATGAGGCTGTATGAGCACGACTATAGTTTCTAATTTGCAGAAATCTAAAGAAATTATTCTGAGAGAGTTCAAATTTCTTTTGGATCTGGCGAAAATCAGGAAGTGCCAGACTACCCTCTTGTTTAGATTTACACAGATGTCCTTTTTTTACTCTATGATTTTTATACCCCCACAAAAAAGGAAGAGTAATATAATCTAATTGCTTAAAGAAGGATTCATGTAAAAAGATTGGAACATTCTGGAATAAATAAAGTATCTGTGGTAAGAATATCATTTTAATTGCATTTATTCTGCGGAGCAGAGAAATCGGTAGTGTTGTCCAGAATTGGATATTAGCTTGCAATTTGGAAATTAAAGGGGTAAAGTTGGCTTTTAAAAGTGAAGAGTATTTATTGGTTACTACAATTCCTAGATAAGTTAATTGTTCTAGAGAGAGTTTAAATGGAGAAGATTGTATTGAAGACAGATCTTTTGATCCTTAAATTAACCTTGAATCCTGAGAATGTCCCAAAAACATCAATAGTGTCAAAAATAATTGGCAGACTTACATTGGGCTTGGTGATATATAACAGGATATCGTCTGCCATAAATAGAAGGATCAGAATGAATGGACTGAGCAAGGGGTTCCATGGTTAGAGCAAATAAAAGAGGAGAGAGGGGGCAACCTTGCCTATTCCCTCTTCGAAGATTGAAAGGGGCAGACAGAGTATTATTAGTTAAGACTTGTGCTGTAGGATTTTTATACAGGATTTTAATCCAATTTATAAATTTTTCACCTAAGCCAAATTTATTTAATACACCAAAAAGAACGTGCCATTCAACAAGGTCAAAAGCTTTTTCAGCATCGAGAGTTATAATTACCAGATTGTCTTGAATTGCTTGGTGATGGTACATTATGTTAAATAGGCGTCTGGTATTCTGTGAGACATTCTGAGACAATCAGACCAGTCAGTAATCTACCAAGTCTATGCAAGGATTTTTGAAAGTATCTTATGGTCAACGTTAAAGAGAGAGATAGGTCTGTATCCTTCTACCTCCTCTGTATTTTTTCTTTTTTGGGGGATAACAGTTATGATCGCTTCATTGAATGTTGGTGGTCAGTCACTAATGCACCCTTCAGTGTTCTGAGCAGGTAGGGGGAAAGTACGTCATTAAATAAAAAAAATAATAAAAAAATTAAGGAATTTATTGAACCCTTTAACTCCTCTAAGGATACATCCCTATCAAGGGAATCACGCTCATCGTGAGAAAGAGTGGGGAGATTACATTTATTTAGAAACTTATCCATATCTTGTAGGTCAATGCAAGAGTTAAAGGATTATAAGATTGAGTAGAATTCCTTAAAATAGTTATGTATATCTTTAGATGAGGTACATTGTGCTCCCAGTTTTGTTTTAATCTTATGGATTGTTATGTTATTAAAGGCAAGTTCAAATGTGATCAGGGCATGATCTGAGATTAGTATGTCATGGATCTTACTATTCATGACATAGGGAATTAATTTGTTTTCTACCAAAAAATAATCAATACGTGTATATACATTGTGAATTTGAGAATGAAAGGTATAATCTCTCTCTCTGTGAGGTGAAAAAGCCTCCATATATTTTAAGAAAAAATTACAATATAATTTAAATTTCTAAAATATATGGCGCATAGCTGCCAACTTTTCAAAAAAGGTTGGCGGGAGATTATGAAAATAATAAAGTTGGTTTTGTATGCACATACATGACACCCCCACTGCGCAAGCCCTGGCATTTTGTCTAACACTAATGTATTCCTTACCCTGCATGGCTCAGGTTCTGTACATTCTAGGGTGACAGAGAAAATGACAATATCTGCGCTGAGTTTAATCATACACAAAACAGGGCATCACTATTTATATTCACGACAACATTCAGGGGTTAACACACTTCTCTGGATTCTCTTGATTAAGAGAGAATTCAACAAAACACACACATTATGTGTGTAATGTATGAGCTCAAAATCAAGTCACATAACAGAAATAAACAGATAAAAAATATATACATGCATTTAACTGTGTGGTGAAACAAAGTGACACTAGAGGTAAAAAAGGAAAGCAAAAAGCAAAGGTAATAATAATAATAATAATAATAATAATAATGAAAGGAGAAAGTACAGTCAAAGAAAATCATTAATGATACAAAAGTAGTGGAAGAAAAGAAAAGGAAAATCAAAGATATCGAATATAAAGTGGGCTTGTGAATCTCTCTCTCTCTCTCTCTCTCTCTCTCTGTCTCTTACGGCGGATTGGGAATTTTTTCTTAATTATGTTTATTAGCCTTTGAATGTCTTATGAATATAAAACGTGCTATTATGAACTATGTACTGTTAATGCAAATATTTTAATGTCATTGTAAATGCTGACATGTACTGTATATGTCACTGCCCTCACTGACGTTTAATTCTCCAGGTGATTGATGCCTCACACAGCTTTAAATGTGTGCTAATTAGGTTGTTATAACTATTTTCGAGGTTAGCAAAAGTAATAGTTGGTAACATTGTTTTGATTTTGCTTCATATATATATATATATATAGAACACGTTTAAACAGAATGTGCACTATGCTGATATCCACTTAAACAATGTTTAGATTTTTCTAAATGATGGATGAATTAAACCATGTCTGATTAGATAGCTGTAAATATCACCATACTGTAAATCTACCAATGCAATGTCCTAAAAGTGTCCTAAAAAGGACTGTCACGAGCAACCGAGGGATGAACAGAAAAGCCTTAGCAGTTAGCCCGTGTAGCGTGGATGGTAAACCCAAACGCGGAAGCAGCGCGAGTAGGCAGGATAACCACGCGATTAGTTTCAGAACTCTCTTACACAAAGAGCAAGGATCTACACAAATAAACCCGCGTTCTAGCAACACACACTCAATCAAAGAAGCGACCAGAATTGGTGAGTACTCACAGAATAGTCGGCGAAGCGTCAGACAAGGCATGGGCGAACTCAATGACTGAGCAATGTGAAGCGCCATTTTGTCTCCTTTTATGCTTCCTGAAAACCCGACCGTATTACTCCCGGGTCCTAGTGCCGGTCGTGTTACGAGTGTGCATGACAGTACCCCCCTGTCCAGGACCGACTCTCGACGGTCCTGGGGTGGAGGATACCCGACGACGGTAGTCCCGGATGAGTTCGGGGTCTAGGACGAACCGAGCCGGAATCCAAGATCGCTCCTCGGGACCGTAACCTTCCCAATCCACCAGGTACTGGAGCCCTCTGCCCCGAGGACGTGAGTCAAGGATCCGGCGAACGGTGTAGGCGGGACCACCCTCAATGATACGGGGAGGAGGAGCAGGGTGGGTGGGTGGAACCATTGGTGAAGTGATGAAGGGTTTGAGCTGGGAGGTGTGGAATACCGGATGGATCCGGAGCGCCGCAGGCAGCTGGAGCCGGTAGGTGACAGGATTGATACGGAGGGTGATGTGGTATGGACCAATGAACCTGGGTGATAGCTTCTTGGATTCTGTATGGAGGTGCAGGTTTTTCGTAGACAGCCATACTTTGTCACCTACATTGTACAACCGCGTGGTGTAGCGGTGGTTGGCACGGTGAATGGCAGTGTTGGCTTGACTCCATAGCCGTCGACACCTTCGGACCAACTGTTGGGCCGACGGTACATCAACCTCCGGTTCTTGGTGTTCGAACATTGGAGGCTGGAAACCGTGGCATATCTCAAAAGGGCTTAGGTTGGTAGCAGAGGAGATGTGGAGATTATGTGAAAGTTCCGCCCAAATGAGATAGCGGGCCCAGGAGCGCTGACGATCGGCGACGAAGCACCTCAGGTAGCGCTCCAGTTGTTGGTTGGTCCGTTCTGTCTGACCATTGGTTTGAGGATGGTATCCAGATGACAAACTGCAGGTGGAATTGATCAGACGGCAGAAGGCCTTCCAGAACCGTGCCGTGAACTGAGGCCCCCTGTCCGAGACGATGTCCTTGGGGAACCCATGCAGACGGACTACGTGTTCTAAAATCAGCTCGGCTGTCCTTTTAGCTGACGGGAGTCCGGGGAGGGCTACCAGATGCACAACTTTGGAGAACCGATCTACGATGGTCAGAATGGTGTTTTTTCCCTCGGCGGCCGGCAGGCCCGTGATGAAGTCGAGGGCAATGTGCGTCCAGGGCCGACGGGGGACGGGGAGTGGTTGGAGCTCCCCGGCTGTTGGTTGGTTGGTGTTCTTTGCCCTGGCGCACACTGGGCACGCCTGGACGAACTCTTTGATGTCCTTTGTCATTGTGGGCCACCAAAAGGCACGCTGTATAAATGTTTGGGTGCCGGAGAACGGAGAGGAGTGGCCGGAGAACGGAGAGGAGTGGCCCCATTGGAGGACCTCGCTTCTTAGGGCGTGGGGGACATAGAGTCGTCCAGGTGGCACACCTGCCGGTTCGGTCTCCGTGGCCTGTGCCTGGCGGACCCTCGTCTCCAAATCCCAACAGAGTGGTGCGATGATTTTGGATGGTGGGAGAACAGGCGCGGGGTCCGCCCGGGGGCCGTCTTCCTCATGTTGTCGGGAGAGGGCATCGGCCTTGGTGTTCTTCGACCCCGGACGGTAAGACAGATGGAAATTATATTGTTCAAAGAACAGTGCCCACCGCGCCTGTCTTGGATTGAGCTGTTTCAAACTCCGGATAGTGATTAGATTTTGGTGATCGGTCCAGATGATGAATGGTTCTCCGGCGCCCTGGAGCCAGTGTCGCCATTCCTCCAAAGCCCACTTTATGGCCAGCAGCTCGCGGTCCCCTACTCCGTATCGCTGCTGAGTGGGATCAAATTTTTTGGAGAAGAAGCTACAAGGGTGTAGCTTCTGATCTGGACCTCGCTGGGAGAGAACCGCCCCGGCGCCCACGTCCGAAGCGTCCACCTCCACAACGAACGGTTTGGTGGCGTCGGGGTGAAGGAGAATCGGAGCAGTGGTGAATCGGTGGCAGAGTTCATGAAATGCAGAGATGGCAGCCGAGTTAAGGTGAAAGTGATGTGAAGATGGTCGGGTCAGGGCGGTTAAGGGAGCTGCAACTGTACTGTAGTCCCGGATAAAGCGACGATAGAAATTCGCAAACCCGAGAAACCTTTGAAGTTGCTTAAGTGTCTTGGGTAGGGGCCAATGACGCACAACTTCCAGCTTCTGCGGGTCCATGGCCACACCCTGGGACGAGATGACAAAACCCAGGAACGTGGTGGAGCGCTTGTGAAAAGTGCACTTCTCCAACTTACAGTACAATTGATGGGCGAGCAATCTCTTAAGTACCGCTCTGACATGCTGGATGTGTTCGTTGACGGAGCGGGAGTAGATGAGAATATCGTCCAGGTAGACGAAGACCCATCTACCTAGCATGTCTCTCAGGACGTCGTTAATGAACTGTTGAAAAACTGCAGGTGCATTGCAAAGTCCAAATGGAATGACCAGGCTCTCATAATGTCCAGTAGGTGTGATGAAGGCCGTCTTCCACTCATCACCCTCTCTGATTCGCACCAAGTTGTAGGCGCTCCGGAGGTCCAACTTTGTGAAAATGGTGGCACCAGAGAGGGCGTCCAGGGCAGAGTTGGTAAGAGGCAGAGGATGACGATTCTTGACTGTGATGTTGTTAAGCCCCCGATAGTCAACACAGGGGCGTAAATCACCATCCCCCTTCTTCACAAAAAAGAACCCCGCGGCGGCAGGCGAAGAGGAGGGCCGGATGGTACCTTGGCGGAGGGCATTGGAAACATATTCCTCCATCGCCTGCATCTCGGTGGTGGAGAGTGAGTAGAGATGGCCGCGAGGAGGGATGGAACCAGGCTGAAGGTCGATCGCCAGGTCGTAAGGGCGATGAGGAGGCAGGTGGGTGGCGCGTCGCTTACAGAATACTTCAGCCAGGTCCCGATAGGTGGCCGGGATGGCGTTGGTGTCGACATCGGGGGCCTCGGACTCCCTAGAACACGTCCCAGCCGGAGCCTGTAGGCAAAGCTCGGTACAAGCCGGCCCCCATTGAAGGATCCGATTCTGTGTCCAGGAGATGAGCGGGTCGTGCTGAAGGAGCCAAGGATGTCCAAGGATGATGGGAGGGGAGGAAATGGAGGTGAGGTAGAATCGGATCTGCTCCTGATGTTTGTTGATTGTGACGGTGATCGGTTGGGTCTGGGAGGTGATGGGACTGGAGGAGAGGGGCCGACCATCTACAGAGGTGATTCGAACCGGCTGGGATAACGCCTCGATTTCCACCCCCAGTTCCTTGGCGTAAGAAGAGTCAATGAAGTTACCTGCAGCACCAGAATCGATGAACGCGGTACTTCTGACCCGTGTGTGGCCAAACTGGAGGTGTACCTGAACCATGAGGCGAGAGACGCTGGGTGTGGTGGCAGAGAGATGGAGGGAGCCCGGTGAACTGTTCCCAGGGTTCACCGGGCCTGGCCGTTTCCCGGGCGAATAGGGCATATGGCTCTATGATGCGCCGCCGACCCACAATAGGCGCAGAGTCCCTCCCTGAAGCGTCGTTCTCGCTCTGCAGCGTTCAAGGAGGCGCGTCCTAATTGCATGGGTTCCCTGGCTCCTGTGTCAACCACGGCGGGAGGTGGAGATCCGACGGGTGCCATGGCGGTGGTGTTGAAAGCTGGTGGTCGGGGCGTGGAGTGAGAGAAATATGGCGTGATGGGTGGCAGGGTCCGGGGGGCTGGCCTCGGACGGGAGAGCAGGCGCTGGTCAATCCGGAGGGCGAGTTGGATTAGTCCCTCCAGCGTGGTCGGAAGCTCCCGTCCGGCGAGTTCATCTTTAATACGTGAAGCCAGTCCCTCGTAGTAGGCCGTCCGGAGGGCGGCGTCTCCCCAGGTGGTCTGTACGGCGAGAGTGCGAAAATCCGCTGTGTATCGGCTCACGGACGACCCTCCCTGCCGCAGATGATACAATTTCATGTCGGTCTCCACCTCAGCAGCAGGATGTTCGAATGTGAGCTTTAGTTGACGGGTGAATTCTCCATATGAATAAGCAGTATCTGAATCTGATCGGAGAACCGCCGTGGCCCACTCAGCTGCCTGCCCGGATAGCAACGAGACGAGAAGCGCAACGCGCAGTCGGTCTGTGGAGTATCTGGTGGAATTGAACTCAAACACAAGATCCAACGCGGTTAGAAAAACACTGCATTTCCCATCTGTGCCATCCCACTTATCCGGTAGAGCTATAAACACATCAGAAGGGGGGGGGGACGGCGCCGCAGCCGCTGCGACGGGCGTGGCAACAGCCGACTGAGCAGCCACCCCACGGAGGATCGCGTTCTCCTGCCGTAGCTCCGCCACCTCGCGGCGCAAGGCCGCAACGTCTTGGAGGTCCTTTTGGAGAGACACGACTTCACCACGGAGCTTATTGATCAGTTCGGCATGCTGGTCAACCACATCACAGAGGCGAGCAAACTCCGCTGGGTTTACTGCTTGAGGCTCAGTCATTCTGTCACGAGCAACCGAGGGATGAACAGAAAAGCCTTAGCAGTTAGCCCGTGTAGCGTGGATGGTAAACCCAAACGCGGAAGCAGCGCGAGTAGGCAGGATAACCACGCGATTAGTTTCAGAACTCTCTTACACAAAGAGCAAGGATCTACACAAATAAACCCGCGTTCTAGCAACACACACTCAATCAAAGAAGCGACCAGAATTGGTGAGTACTCACAGAATAGTCGGCGAAGCGTCAGACAAGGCATGGGCGAACTCAATGACTGAGCAATGTGAAGCGCCATTTTGTCTCCTTTTATGCTTCCTGAAAACCCGACCGTATTACTCCCGGGTCCTAGTGCCGGTCGTGTTACGAGTGTGCATGACAAGGACATCCGGAATATGATAAAAAATATTGATATTCAGTGGCTTACATTTCTCAGTATATGCCATTATCTGGTTTATTGGGAAAACCTTGGGTGTTTTATTATTATTAATTAATTGACTGATTGATTGATTAATGAATTTTGCTTAAAATATTAGAATATTTCTCAAAAATCAGAAAAAATTATCTACTGCATTATTCAGTCTTCCAACATGCACCAACAATCAGAGAAAAAAAAAATTACAATACAGAAAGTATTGAATGTAGAAATGAACATACTACTTTTTAGAAGTTGAACATTTCTGTCTTGTTTTAAGATAATGGATTTTCATGAGCTGTAATCCATAATAATTGAAATAAAAATGCTTGAAATATTTCACATTATGTGCAATGAATCTAAAATATCATAGTTTGAATTTTAAGAGTTAAAATTAATTTTGAAAGTAACATTTTACTTTTCCATAATAAAAGTTTTTTAGATGCAATGTATGTACTGTAGTGTGTGTATTTTTTTTTCTTGCCCCTTTCCAACCCTGCTGCCAGTTTATACAGTTGATGGTTTTTAACAATTGTGATTTGCATATTCTTACTAGTATTTATTTACAAATGACTGGCTGTAAACTTTTAGATTAACACTGATTGAACTAGTGCTGTATCTTGCACAACAGATGCACAGCTCAAGATAAAAACCATCACTGCATTATTCAGTCTTCCAACATGCCTCAACTTTTATCATTAAATATTGTCAGCTCTATTAAAAACGCAGATAACTACCTGAATAAGCAGACACAGCCCCAAGAGAGTTGCAGGGAAAAATATTCTTAATAAATCTTGGCTCATGATGTCTGTTTGGGTCCAGTTGAGTGGTGAAGCCCCATGTGTCCTGTTAAAAAGTTTGAGCTTACCTCTTTGTGCGAGGATGCTCCACCTCAAGCTAGAGACAGTTCGACTGCTGGTAATGTTTTGTAAGTTGCCAAAAAAAGAAAAAAGAAAGAAATTAAACCAAACTTCACAAGCGCAGACTGTCTAGAAGAGTGTGAGGCTTTCTCACAGCTGAAAAAACAGGACCCATGTTTTCATATAACATTTTTAGTATAGTTAAGTAGTCAGCTGGGCTTTTTATATTAGTCATTTCTCTGCATTAGGAGTTTGGAAATGTCCAGGGTACAAAGAATGATAAAAAAGTAAAATTTTAAGCACAACAAGGCAAATACGTGCCACCATATCTATCGGCCATTAAAGATAAGTTTATTGCTATTAATACCTCAATATTAGTAGTAATTATTAGTATTATATTATTAGTGTTATTTTATTTTTAAATGTATTAGTATTGCTAGTAAGTAACATGAGTATTTTTTAAGATAATGAGATAGAATATACTTGGCATCAGGGCTATAACTGTGTGGTCTTCACACCTGGTTATTTTCGTTCTATTTCTCACTTTCTGCTGTTACCATCTCTCTCACCTCTCTCTCTAGTGCATGCTGGGACGTGGTGTGAGAGCAGCATATGGAGCGTAGTGTGAGAGCGAATGAGTGTTTTCCAACCTTTTTAAAACTTTCTAATTCTTGAGTTTTTTTCTGAAGCACAAACACAATAAATAAAATCAAACATCTATTAACAGCAGCAAGCATACAACATTAATAGTTTAATCTGCTGTTGTGTGGAAATATTGATCTTATGGCGGGGTTCAGGGATGGCAGCTCATCTGAGTGGCGGAGCCCGTCTTCTCTCACTCTGTCACGGGGTGGACTGTGAGATGAGCTCTGTGGTTTCAGTGGAGCAGGTGTTGCTGGCGGTGGGAGAGTGTATCAGGTGTGAAAACATTGTGTCTGCATCACGGATGAACAAGGGCATGGTGGTGTTTGTTAAGGAGAGGCAGCGCCTGCAACAGCTGATTGAAAATGGAACAAAGGTAAGTAGAGAACTTTATTCTGTTACTCCGCTAGGTGCTACACCAATGAAGGTTACCATGTCAAACATTCATCCATTTATCCCTGATGAGAATATTGAGCAGGAATTGTCTTGATTCAGTAAGATCCTAAGCAGTATGAGAATGCTGTCTCTTAACTGTAAAACCCCGAGTTGAAGCATGTCATCTCCTTCAGGCATACAGTCCTCATGTTTCTGAGTGAGTCCACTCGGACATCTCTTTCAGAGTCACACATGATGTCAAATCATACATGCTGGACGCCAGGACCGGGAGCATAAGGTGCTTTGAATGTGGGGACACTGGGCACAAAAAGTTCAGCTGCTGAGCATAGGTCAGGGAGGAAGCAGGGCCTAGTGGGGTTAGGGCAGTGGTGCAGGACAGAGCGAGTTCCAGTGTGGAGCAGACAGGTGTGCAGTGGTGCAGGATGGAGCATGCTCCAGTGTGGACAGACAGATGGTGTATTGGGGCAGAATGGAGAGATCTCCAGTATGGAGCAGACAGGTAGGGTAGTGGGACAGGATGGAACAAGCTCCAGTGTGGAGCAGACAGGTGGTGTAGTGGTGCAAGATGGAGAGAGCTCCAGTGTGGAAAAGACAGGTGGTGTAGTGGTGCAAGATGGAGCGAGCTCCAGTGTGGAGCAGACAGGTGGTGTAGTGGTACAGGATGGAGAGAGCTCCAGGGTGGAGCAGACAGGTGTGCAGTGGTGCAGGATGGAGCATGCTCCAGTGTGGACAGACAGGTGGTGTATTGGGGCAGAATGGAGAGATCTCCAGTATGGAGCAGACAGGTAGGGTAGTGGGACAGGATGGAACAAGCTCCAGTGTGGAGCAGACAGGTGGTGTAGTGGTGCAAGATGGAGCGAGCTCCAGTGTGGAGCAGACAGGTGGTGCAGTGGTACAGGATGGAGAGAGCTCCAGGGTGGAGCAGACAGGTGGTGCAATGGGGCAAGATGGAGAGAGCTCCAGTGTGGAGCAGACAGGTGGTGCAGTGGGACAGGATGGTGGCCAGCCCACTGCACAGAGCAGTGTAATGACCAACGTTGAGCAGACGAGAGACACACAAACAGGTGGCAAAATTCAAATGAGCACATCACACTGATTCTTTTCCTTTTTCTGCACTGCTTCTTTTTTTCTTTTATTTTCTATAATGGAGGTTTTAAAATTTGGGTCCTTGAACATGAATAGTGGCAGAGACAGAAGTAAAAGAGCAGTGGCAGGAAATTTTGTGAAACAAAAAACATTGTTATCTTCTTACAGGAGACACATAGCGACCAAGCCACTTACTGAGTAGGCCATGTGGTGGGAAGGGAAAGTCATGGCTCTAATGTCAGTGCTGGGGTGGCAATACTTTTTAACAAAGCATTGGGCATAAGTGAGGTCGTAGTAACTGAATTAGTGAAAAGTTGGGTTTTAATTTTAAAGGCAGAAATCAGAAAGAAATTTTTTACTCTGTTAAATGTATACGACCTTAATAGTGGCGGTGAGAGAATTCAACTTTTGAATTCAAGTCAAAACAAATCCACAATAGTTATGGGAGGGGACTGAAACTGCAAAGCAGATTTTACCTTAACCGAAATAGAGAAGACCACACCGAAAATCTGCTGAGGCAATCAAGGAGCTTATTAAGCTGAGAGGTCTGGTTGATGTGTGGAAAGAAAAAATCTTCCTCCAACAGCTCCTGTAGCCAATCTCAAGCTTTCACAGTGTGGCATATGTTGATTTCAAGGTGCTCTGATCACTGTTGGATGAAATACATACGAGTTCTGACCAATGTACCAATGTTTTTTAATATGGATACATATTATGCTACTGTAGTTTTGTAATCAGCCACATTGGATTAAATCCCTAAAATACTGTACATAGGTAGACTATTTTGTCATAAGTACAGTAATTCACTTAAATTACTTTTAACTTTATTGCTTATTAATAATGATTGATATCATTTGAAACACATATACTGTATCTAGTACAATTTCATCAGAAAAGTAACAATAGGCAAAAAAAAAAAAAAAAAGAAAAAAATAATAAAGCATGTGCTGTGAACCACACGTAACCACACATTTAATGATATAGGTCAAATCACCAAGAGGCCAGGAGGGTATTTATGGTAAATAAAATTATATGTTTTCTATTAAAAAGGTGCTAAATCATTATATACAACTATTTTTCATGTTGGCAACAACAGAATTAGCAACTTATATGTAATTTAACAGACTACCATACTTATCATTTTTCTACAAAACAATTTCTATGATTTAAAAAAAGAATAATAAATTCTTTGGTGTATCAACACATACAGAAAGTATCAAATTAAAGTTTATATGTTGACACACCTAGTGAGCTAGTGACTGTTAATCAGTCATAAGTAAGCAAACAGTCAAAGTAGAGTGCTGGAAATTTAGTAGTGAACTGAGACGAGGCAGTTTGGTTCACTACGTTCATGGATGGCAACATCTTCTGTAACTGAGGGTGAGCCAGATGCACTTGGATGGAAGTTTCAGCATTTGCTTCTTTTAGGTTCTTGGCAGCAGAACCTAGAGTACGTAGGTCTCTATGTGGAATTTACATAGGTTGGTTGCAGGTCAATACCTGGGAACATAAAAAATGTTAAAACAAGAAGAAAGGAACAACACTGGCCACTTTGCACATAATAAAAAAAAAAGATATAAATAATGTCAAGGACAAACAACAATGTGTGCAATAGTAGTGTGCAAAATTTTTTAAACCACCCCTCATTTCTTCCAACTTTGCTTCCAAAGAGCCAGACCTTCTAATATTTTTAAATGTAGTCCTGAGGAATAGTTCTCCAGGCTTCCTGAAAGGATTTTTGGCTCTCATGTTTGGTACAATTTGGCTCTTATTTTCATTTTGGCTCTTATTTTTAGTGATCACTCTCTTATTTATAGTCATAATGTTCCCAGTCATTTTTGACCAGAGTATTTTATTTTGTTATAAATCCACAGTAATACATATATTATCATATAATGTTGTATTAGATCTTTTTCTGCAACTTTAGCTCTTGCGAACATAACATGTTTTGAACTTTTATGTGTGTTCTGCAGACCTCATTTACATGAACCCATACCACTGTTTTTTTTTTATAGTAAAAACATTATATGGATATTATTTTGACTATAACAAATGCCAAGATGAAACCAATTTTCCCATTTATCACTGAGTACTTCACTGAACTTTTTACCAAAGTCACTTTTTAGAAACAAGTAAATTTTTTAAAACTGTGTATGGGTTAAGCACTTTTGTGTTATAAACTGACCGATATGATTTATTTATTAAAAACAAAAGCACAAATGTACACAGGGAAAACTTAAGTACATCACAAATATAGTCCTTGACCCATACACTGTATGAACATTATTTACAATTTTAAAAGTAGCCTTGCTGTCATTTCTAGGACCCTCCACTGTGTTCTCACAATTAGCCGGTTTGCCTGTGTACACTTGCATGTTCCAGGCATAAGATGTCTTCACATTACATGCTGCCCATATCTTCATACCATACGTAGGTGGTTTGTTTGGCAGATACTGCTTAAATGGGCACCGTACCCTAAAACCAATAAGATGCTCATTAACAGTGTCAGGACCTGTTTTGTAAATAAGTGGCAGGTGCTCCACCCACTTCTGTAAAACTTCCCAGCTTGCTTGTTGACTTCGGGCTGCTCTTGTGGCATGGTCATCAAAGCAAATCACACATGGCAGGATATGAAAGGTCTGAAAAGACATTGTAGTGTAAAAAATTGCCTGACCAGTGTTCGCATCCCATAAGCCATATGCAGATTTGTTGCAAGATCTGTAGACACCACACAAAATCAGTACACCCACATAGGCTTCGATATTCACCGGGTCTACCTCTTTCCAGGTGTTTCGATAAACCCTTCTCCCCTCCAGGTTTGTCATGTTCATGTCAATGGTTACAATAGAGTCCATGAGGAAAAATTGAAAATAGGACTTGATATCATCCATTCGGGATATGGCATATCGGGATAGGGTTTGGGTTCCATTATTTGACCAAATAAAAACCACAACTTCCGCTGGGTCTTCCACTTCATCAGTTAGAGTCTTCCTCCTCCGGGTTATATTCTGTGTTAGCCTCAACCTCTGACTCATTCTCCTCTACACCTTCCTCACTGTCAACCTGGCTTCTCTCCTCCTCATCACTGTCACTGTCGTGAATTATAGCTCCTGGCCATCATGCTGCCACAGACTAAACTGTGAGTAAGGCCTCCAAATGCTTTGTATATCAGAGCTGCAAGGAAGTTCTGTTTTTGAAACAATGTTGCAATTTTGTTTTTCAATAGGTGTGGTGAAAAGTTTTCGATAGGTTCCCATGTGGGTTGCCATAGTAGCCAAACAGTGGCATTAGAAGTGTGTGTGTCTGCTTAAAGACACCTGCATGTTTAGGTGTGGGAAAGGAGTGTAGAAATGTGCTTGCCCTCTGTTTTATACACTAATTGAAGTTTTACCCATTTTTTCCCCCCCAATAACCGATCATTTTTTGACTGGGAACACCATGAGTGTATAAAAGTTCCATAAAACAAATTTTTTTTAATGAAAATATTTTAAATGTATTTTATGTGTTCCAATGACATGTGCAAACAAAGTCCTTGAAACTCATGAGAAATGTCTACTTTAGCTGCCATAAACATTATGTCATTATTTGATACATTTAATTTATGTATATTGTTTTTGTTTTATTTTGTTCTGGTTTTGAATATTTGTTGTATTTTAACTAGTAGGAACTATTATTTCGTTCCGCTGCGTTATGTTGCACCCGGCCTTTTTCTTTGTTATGACGCTGCTAAGAACCACGTGAAACGGGTAAACAAGTTAAGAAGAAAAGACAAGTGTTCTCAAGTGAAGTTTGGTCACAAGAAAAAGAGATTTATAAGGTTGTGTGTTTGCAAGTGTAGTCATTCCCTCTTGGTTATGTGCAGTCAGCGAGGTATGTTTATTTTTCTTTATTGTACATATAAACAAACTCTAAATTAAATATCAACAAATGTTTGCTTATGTGTATTTTGTTCATTTGTATAGTTTGACGGTGGATTTGACCATGAAGTAACATAAGAAAGATTAAATCCATCAGTTACAACAACTACGGTGTCATGTATTTCCCGGAGGGAGTGATATCTACAATTGACTCCACTTTTTTAGAGAGAAACCTATGGAAGTATAATAATGCCAAAATTCCTTAAAGCAAAATAGCAGGTTGTATTACATGAACTGAAAAAAAAAACTTGTTGTGATGAAAAAAATTTTGCATTGCAATTTGATCTGAATTGAAAAAGAATCCATAGAGCATTTACAATATTTGAAATTTGCCACTACAATTTATTGTGGTTGCATATTTCAAATGAAATTCAAGCATTTAAAATTCAAATAAAAAATAATAAAGTTATAAATTGTAGTTAAAAATTCATTTCAACTGTTAAAAATACAATATTCATTATTTTTTAGTCTTACAAATTCAGGTCGACAAAATTCAGGTCTTGACATTCGGGATATCACAGAAAGAGCAGTGGCGTGCCGATTGCTGCTGTCCATGCCGCAGTGTACTTTAAAGTGTGCTTCCTGTTCCCTGTGCAGTCTACTTCTCACAAACTACTTACCGATCAGAACGCAGCACTCTTAACAGGCTGGGTTGCCAGTTGCACAAACTGTTAAAATACCCCTCTGCTGTAAACGCTACGTTCGAGGCAAAGCCAGCGCTCTTTTATTCACACGCGAGAGCGATGGGTTTCCCTCCCCTGTGCTCAGTAATGTACAGACACATTGTCACGGCCTGGCTGTGACTACAGGCAGAGGGGTTGTTGAACAGAAAGAGTCTTTATTTACAAAACTCAAAAAACAGACACAAAACAACAAACTCAAACTACACACAGGGAACTGACAGAAGGAACTGGGCACTAACACAGGGAATCAGGGATAAGGAAACATGGAGCTGGAGCTAACTAAAGACACATAGGGGAACTAGAGACAGGACCGGGGGCACAGAGACTAGAGCCATGGTTAATGGTTAGTTTGGTTAGTAGCTACAGGGAATACTGGGACGCTGGATGCTGACCTAACCAGGTTAGTATCTAATGGAGTTAGTGGCTAACCGGGTTAGTACTGACCTAATAAGGAAACAGAACACAAGAAGGAAAGGCACACATGAGGCTATTCCAAGCTAGCGGCTAACCTACTAGTGACCAGAACTACTAGCAGTCAATCCCACTAGAGGCTAGCCTACTGGAGGCTAACCCTACTAGGGGCTAATTGTACTAGGGGCTAACCCTACTAGCAGTCTATGCTAACCCTGCTAGCGCTAAGCACTCATGTGGCCACAAACATCTAAACAGATAAGGAAAGCAACAAACAAAAAACTAGACAAGAAGACCAACACTAGGGACACACAGAATAGTACTTACACAAGAGGAGACACTGCCTAACTAAACATGAAACAGGACAGCTCCATGAATCCACAAACACAAGGAATCTAAAGAAAACTAATAGAGCCCTCTAGAAAAACACAAGTAAAACAATATTACTAAAATATAAACGCAAAGAAACAAAAACAAACAAAAAGGAATGCCCACATGACGGTATAATGCTCGACCCAGAACAAACTGCTATTTATAAGATGTTTAATGAACCACCTCGGTTCAGGTGAGCCCTCATCACCTGACCGAGGTGCCTTCTGGGAAACTGAGTCGACCAACAAAAACTACAAAACACACAAACAGTGACCTCTAGTGGAGGTTCCTAACACACATTCAGTAAGAAGATGGGATTAATTTCATAAACAGCAGCAACATACATGCAGTTTACACTTTCATTTTTATTGCTTATAAATAAAAGGTAACCAGAAAAACTTTGTAAGTAAGAAAAACATAAACTGTGTATAGTACGTTTTAATGTCAGTCTGATTAAATTAAAATAAAATAGACTTTTTTTTTGTTACAAAGTATTTTATGCAACGCAATTACTTTACAATATTTAAATTTAACAGCAGCAACTTGGCGGAGCTGGGGCTTGAACTGACGACTTTCCAATTTGTAACTCAGAACCTTAACACACCGAACCACAAGTCTTGCAACACTTAATGTTATTCGCACTGTGACTTGAAAATTGTACATCAATGTCTGCCCTGCAATTATCCTCACTTATCTTTTTTATTATAATTTATATTCTTTATTTATATCCTTTTTATATATCTTGTAATTTTTGTCCCTGTTTATACTGACTGTTACCAAAGACAGACTCAAACAGACAAAAGTCTAACGAAAACTCGAACAGGCGTTTTATTAACAGTTTTTGTGTAATGAAACAATGAGTGGAAAAAACGGTTAGCTTAGCTGTGGTGATGTTGGAGCTGGTGGACGAGTAGAGAAACAAATATGACACAGAGAACACGAAGTGGACGCTGGACAGAAGGCACGACGTGGACGCTGGGAGACGAGACGAGACGAGACGAGGAGTAACATTTGCGAAAGGTTCATGGCGGAGTCTGTGTTCCATTCGTGAGGTCAGACGTTGAGTGAAGGCAAGTGAGGTGTATCAGGTGTGTGCTTAGAACTCGGGTGATTGGGACCGAAGATTGAGGGTGGAGCCTGGTGTTTCCGTGATACTGACTGTATGTAAGATATACAGCGTGCAAGTGTTACTGTCTCTATAGTTGCTGGATATCTGGTATTTCCTTCGGGATCAATAAAGTATCTATCTATCTGTCTGTCTATCTGTCTGTCTATCTATCTATCTATCTATGTCTTCAATTGTCCCTATCAGTTTCAGATATCTGCAGTACTCTGGTACTTTGGTGTCACTCACTGAACCCATGCAGTTTCATTTGCTTCCTAAATTTGTTTCTGCTGCTGTACAGAAGGTTTCCACAGACTGTACTTTACTGAGAGCAGGGGCAGGAAATCCATCGCTCTCGTGCGCTGGCTTCGCTTTGAATATAGCGTTTACAGCAGAGGGGTATTTTAACCGTTTATTGTACAACTGACAACCCAGCCTGTTAGTTAAGAGTGCTGCGTTCCGATCGGTAAGTAGTTTGTGAGAAGTAGACTGCACAGGGAGCAGGAAGCACACTTTAAAGTAAACTGCGGCATGGGCAGCAGCAATCGGCACGCCACTGCTCTTTCTGTGATATCCCGGATGTCAAGACCTGAATTTTGTCGACCTGAATTTGTAAGACTGAAAAATAACGAAGATTGTATTTTTAACACTTGAAAAAAAAAATTGTAACTGCAATTGAGTAACTTGAATATTTTTGCCTTGAATTTTAAATGCTTGAATTACATTTTGATTTGAAATATGCAACCACAATAAATTCAGATCAAATTGCAATGCAAAAACTTTTTACAAATTTTATTGCAACAAGTTTTTTTCAGTTCATGTAATTCAACCTGCAATTTTGCGTGGCATTTTGGTACTATTATACTTCCATAGAAAACTTGTAAATCAGTCAGATTTGACCGGAACACAAGATGAGGGTTAAGCCACACATAGACCTATGAGTATCTTTAGGCACTTTGCATCCTGTCACTGTAAAACCGTTGTTCTCATTTCTTTATTTTAATCAATATCATTTAATTCAATTTAATATGAAGAAATTGTTAGGAACCTCCACTAGAGGTCACTGTTCATGTCTGTCTGTCTTTCTGTGTAGTTCCTGTTGGTTGACTCAGTTTCCCAGAAGGCATCTCAGTCAGGTGATGAGGCTCACCTGAACTGAGGTGGCTCATTAAAACCTTCTATAAATAGCAGTTTGTTCTGGGAAACTGGGTCGAGCATTGTTTGATTGTGTGTTTGGTTTGTATTACCATCAGGTGGGCATTCATTTTTGTTACTTTAAGTTTATATTTGGTTTATGTTTTGTAACCTTTGTTTTCAGAGGGCTCTAGTTTTGTTTTCTTGATGTTCCTTGTGTCTGTGGATTCATGGAGCTGCTTTGTTCACTGTGTAGTTAGGCTGTGTCTCCTCCTGTGTCCTGTGTAAGTACTGTTTTGTCTTCTGGTCTTTTCCCTAGTATGTGTAGCCACATGAGGGCTTAGCCATTAGCAGGGTTAGCCGCTAGTAGGCCTTGATGTCTAGTAGGGTTAGCCCCTAGTAGGGTTAGCCTCCAGTAGGCTAATCTCTAGTGGGAGTGACTGCTAGTGGTTCTGGTCACTAGTAGGTTAGCTGCTAGTTTGGTATAGCCTCATGTGTGCCCTGCCTTTTGTCTTCCGGTCCCCTAGGTCAATACTAACCCCATTAGCCACTGACCCGGTTAGGTCAGCCTCCAGTGTCCCCAGTACAACATGTAGCTACTAACCTCACTAACCCAGCCAGTCTAGTTCTTGTCTAGCCCTGGCTCTCCAGTCCAGTCTCCTGGCTCTCCAGTCCAGTCTCCTGGCTTTCCAGTCTCTAGTTCCCCTCTGTGTCTTTAGTTAGCTCCGGCTCCATGTTTCCTCATCCCTAGTTCTCTGTCGGTTCCCTGTGTCAGCTCCTGGTTCCCTGTGTCAGCTCCTGGTTCCCTGTGTCAGCTCCTGGTTCCCTGTGTCAGCTCCTGGTTCCCTGTGTCAGCTCCTGTTTCCCTGTGTCAGCTCCTGGTTCCCTGTGTCAGCTCCTGGTTCCCTGTGTCAGCTCCTGGTTCCCTGTGTCAGCTCCTGGTTCCCTGTGTCAGCTCCTGTTCCTGTGTTTTTCCTGAGCCCTAGTTTTAATTTGAGTTTGTTGTTTTAGTTCCTTTGTTCTGTTTGAGTGTGTTTACAAATAAAGACTTTCTGTTCACACACCCCTCTGCCTTCATGCCTACCTTTATGCCCACGGCAACAACAGCAGCCGGTCTAGCAACTACCACCAGTTAGACCAAACTAAGGCATAGCAGAGAGGTCCCCCCCGGGGAAATTTTTTTGGGGGCGGGGGGGCGGGGCTGGGACTGTAACGCTGGGGCAAGCAGGCTGAGGGTAGTCGGCTTGCCCTACAGCTGAACTATGAAAGGTCCCACAAGCACGCTTCCAGAGCCTCACGTGGAGGCCCCAAACCTCCGTTCCAGAGCCTCACGTGGAGGCCCCAAACCTCCGTTCCAGAGCCTCACGTGGAGGCCCCAAACCTCCGTTTCAGAGCCTCACGGGGAGGCTACACCCCTTCTTCTACGGGCCTCACGGGGAGGCTCCACCCCTTCGTCTCCGGGCCTCACGGGGAGGCTCCACCCCTTCGTCTCCGGGCCTCACGGGGAGGCTCCGTCATCCAGTGCCTCAGTGGGGGATCCCCCCCCCCTTCCCATCCCAGAGCGTCAATGAGGTCCCACATCCACCACCCGGCTTCGGCGTCAAGCCTACCACCCCGAGCACGGGCCATTGCCGCCTCCGCTGCCAAGCGTCGAGGGCAGACCCGAGACTGCCTCCGGCGCCTGGCTTCGGCGGCATTCCAGTTCCGCCCGCCTTCCCATCCTGCTCGGGGAACCAGCTCGTCGGCGTCGTAAGTCGGGTGAAATGACTCAAGACAATGGGGACCTTCGGTAACGCTCCGGAGGAGCGTTTTTAAGGGGGGGGGGGGTTACTGTTAGGAACCTCCACTAGAGGTCACTGTTCATGTCTGTCTGTCTGTGTAGTTCTTGTTGGTTGACTCAGTTTCCCAGAAGGCACCTCAGTCAGGTGATGAGGCTCACCTGAACTGAGGTGGCTCATTAAAACCTCCTATAAATAGCAGTTTGTTCTGGGAAACTGGGTCAAGCAATGTTTGTTTGTTTGTTTGGTCTGTTGATTTGTTGAGGTTTGTTTGTATTACCGTCATGTGGGCATTCCTTTTTGTTACTTTAAGTTTATATTTGGTTTATGTTTTGTAACCTTTGTTTTCAGAGGGCTCTAGTTTTGTTTTCTTGATGTTCCTTGTGTCTGTGGATTCATGGAGCTGCTCTGTTCAGTGTGTAGTTAGGCTGTGTCTCCTCCTGTGTCCTGTGTAAGTACTGTTCTGCCTTCTGGTTTATTTCCCTTGTACGTGTAGCCACATGAGGGCTTGGCCATTAGCAGGGTTAGCCGCTAGTAGGCCTTGATGGCTAGTAGGGTTAGCCCCTAGTAGGATGGACTGCTAGTGGTTCTGGTCACTAGTAGGTTAGCTGCTAGTTTGGTATAGCCCCATGTGTGCCCTGCCTTTTGTCTTCCGGTCCCCTAGGTCAAAACTAACCCAATTAGCCACTAACCTGGTTAGGTCAGCCTCCAGTGTCCCCAGTACAACATGTAGCTACTAACCTCACTCACCAGCCAGTCTAGTTCCTGTCTAGCCCTGTCTCCTGTCTAGTCCTGTCTCTCCAGTCTCTGTGCCCCTAGTCTTGTCTCTCTAGTCCAGTCCTGTCTCTAGTTCCCCTATGTGTCCTTAGTTAGCTCCAGCTCCATGTTTCCTCATCCCTAGTTCTCTGTCGGTTCCCTGTGTCAGCTCCTGGTTCCCTCTGTTCAGCTCCTGTTCCTGTGTTTTTCCTGAGCCCTAGTTTTAGTTTGAGTTTGTTGTTTTGGTTCCTTTGTTTGTGTTTGTTTATTGTGTTTAAAATTAAAAGACTCTTTCTGTTACACCCCTCTGCCTTCATTCCTACCTTTATGCCTACCTTTATGCCCACGGCAACAACATCAGCCAGTCTAGCCACTACAACCAGCTAGACCCATGACTGTGTGTGTGTGTGTGTGTGTGTGTCGGTGTCAAATTACGCGCACACACACACATGAGACACGATGAAACGGAGAAGGAGACGTTGATTATACCAGTAAGAGACGAGCACTAAGACCCAGGGAAGCAGGGGAGACGATTACCCACAATTCCGCAGGGCAAGAGAGAGAAAAATCATTGGCTAAGTTGTGACCACTTGCTGCTTGGTGTCAAAATAAGAGTCGCATGCGTGATACATGATACTCGGCACTCGTAAAGTAACTCGTAAACTTGCTCGGTTTCTGTTGCAAGTTTAATAAATGACCATCACGATATCCACAGTATGAACGTGACATTTATTGATAACACTCCAGCAGCTAACAGCACCGATCACTCGAGCATAAGTGAGTGCCGCCAAAAAAGCACAACACATCTAAAGTGCAACGCACCAGAATGCATTAATTACAATAAGCTCTGAGGGATCATTCATTATAACGATCCACAGTTTCCAATTAAAAATTTATTAAAAATCTTTGCTCGGTTTGCGGAACACTCGTAAACCACGTTACTCGCAATCCGAGGTTCCACTGTACTTTGGACGTCAGTGAAAACATCTGTTATTACAGTAGGTATTTCACTCAGTACAGTATGTGGCATATGTAGCTAATTGTCCATGTAAACAAAGGCTTTCTTGTTTTGATGAGTGTGTAGGTGTGGTATACTGCATCTTATTCATTAAGTCCAAAACACAGGGCTTTTCTTTTCATATAATGTCGTCCTCGATAATAACGATAATAAATAAATCTTTTTTTCAAGCTCCATTTTTTTTCAAGCTCTTGTTTGCTTGTTCCCTACACCGTTAGCAGTTCCCTTTGAAATGAACATTTTCGCTCCCTGAGGTTTAGAATCACACCTGATATGTCTAAACACCCTGTGAAGTATACAGTACTTAAGGCAGATTGGAATTCACCTGCACCTTCAGTTCCGCAAAATGGAACATCGAGCTGATCACATATAACCTGCAATATAAAAACTTTACATGCAATTTAAACTCGTCGCTATTTAAAATAATTGTAAGTATACAGATTATTATAAACTCTAATTTCGCTATTTGCCAGTCCTCATATAAACATGATCTTTTATTTTCGTCAGTCCTGCTCATGTGGCAACGTTTTGTCCAGCAGATGGCGGTAGAGACTAGTGATGGGAAGTTTGAATAATTTTAGTGACTCGGTTCTTTGAATCTCGTTCATCAAAATTAAGATTTTTTTTTGTCATTTAGCTCATTTCGTTCTTTTGATCAGAAATAAAATACAATGTTACATTTTCAATAAAACAGACCCCCAACAAATCTACATACATAAATTTTGGCTATAGTTCCAGTAATTAAAATTTTCACAATGCAGCTAAGGACATATTAATAAAAACAGAATGAGCAGATCACCTCTCATATCTTCTTGTCCGAGTTGTTCGTTCTTTTGAAAATATTGCACTTCATTGCGTCTATGGGAGTCACGTGACAAAAGAAGAAACGACTCGGACGAGAAGACTCATTGACAAGAATCACTCAATTCTCTTTCCTGTGCACTGCACTGCATAGCATCTATGGGAGTCACGTAACAAAAGAATTAATGATTCGGACCAAAAGACTCAAAGGTAACTACTCGTTTCTGTTTCTTGTACATAATCTACAGAGGTTTTATGATGCTTTGCACATGTGCACTCAGTAGAAAATGAACGAATCACTCCCCGAGATTACTCATTCTTATAAGTCACGTGTCAGGGGTAACCCCTAGAGGGCGCCTAGCGCCCAGAGCTTTGTTTGTAGTTTCTTTTGTGTTTAACTTGATTTCCTTGCAGCTCGGTCAGGTGACATGGGCGCTCACCTGAACCGAGTTAGTTATTAGTTTCTTTATAAATAGGTTGTTTGAGTTTCAGTTTGTGTCTTGCATCTGTTCAGTTAACCTCGTTAATGTTTGTAAGTTTAGTTGTGGCTCCCCTTACCTTTGTACATGTTTTAGTTTCATTTTCATTTAAAGTATATTTGTTTTGTTTGAATTCCCTGACCTTTTGTTTAAATAAAACATTGTTTCCTTTAAAACCTGGAGCTCTGCGTTTATGCCTCGCACCCCGTTTCATGACATCACGTTAAAGACTTCAAAAAGAATTAATCATTCATGAACGGCCCATCATTAGTGGAGACTTCTCTCTACTAGTCATAAATGCACTAATTATGATTGTGTTAAACATGGTCATTAAGACTGATGGAATATTTTTATATTAAATTAATAATTTAATAATTATTTAGTTTTCTGTAGATATGCATGCATAACATATGTACATTTTGGTTTTGAAGTGTTTTAGTTAGAAATGATCCTCGTCCTCTAATTTGACTGGACAAACAGCCTTCCTGACATTCAGTATAACACACTGGCAGATTTTACTGTTTGTATCACAAAACAAGTTTTATTTTTTGTTTTTGCAGTTGAAACCAGATACAGTTATGCTAAAAAATTTGCGTTCCTTGGAAGAATTTGCAAGATGTGTTCCATTTTCTAAAGAAAACATGAGTTTTCATTTATTTTAGTAAGGACTCAAGTTCATAGGTAAGGAATATTAGAATGGCACAATCATGAGAAAAACATGACAAAGAAAATGAGAAGGTTTTTTTTATATTTACTTGGGTTATCTTTGTGTAATATAAAAATTATTTTGATGATCTGAATAAATTTATTTATGACAATTATGACAAAAAAAAAACAGTAATCAGGTGTGAATGTGTTACACCCCTATTGCACCTACACAGAGTCGTAAGTACAGATCATTGACATTCACCGTAGGTTTTTGCAGTTTTGGCGTAGTGATTGTGTTGTCATACTGTAGCAATGAACCATTCACTGAAAAAAAAAGATACTTTGGATCAAAAGAATTGCTGCAATTTGTTACTTCAAAAGAAACAAATTACATTCATGTAGTATAAAGTTATATATTACTATATAAAGAAACAAATTACATTCATGTAGTATAAATTGTTTCTTTCAAGGTAAAAACTAACCTTAAATATAATGTAAACTTTTAGGTTTTTCTAAAGTGATACTGTATAATCAAGTTGTTACAGTAGAAGAATAAGTTTTACTGGCCTAAGGCATTGTAATAACTTTTTTGAATTTCCTTGCTTTGGGGAAACTTAAAAAATATATTTATATTTAATCAGAATTAAACCTTAAATAAAATTATAACATTTAATTTGAGTGAAAGTAAAAAAAAATTACTTGTAACAAATAGCAGAAGTTGATCCAAAGTATAATTTGTTGCTGTGCAACTTCCAAAAAGTTAAACTTTTATCTCATTAGTCTCACAGAATATTTGCCCAGAAGACCTGGGGATAATCAAGACATTTTTTGGCAAATGTGAGCTGAGATTCTTTTTGGCGTTTGCCATTTTTGCCCAGTCTCTCTCTTATTTTTATATCATGACCAATGACCTTAACTTAGGCAAGTGAGGCCTGCAGTTCTTTAGCTGTTGTTCTGGGCTCTTTTATGAGCTCCTGGATGAGTTGTTGTTGTGGTCTTGTAGTTATTTTGGACTGAGCAAATGTGAAGCTGGGCAACGCACTCATGCTTTTGTTCAGTTTTATGTCAAATTTAATGGTATGCACAACTTCCAAAAAGTTCACCTTTTGTCTCAGTAATCCAAAGAATATTTGCCCAAAAAACTTGCAGATATTTTTTGGCAAATGTGAGATGAGCTTTTGTGTTCTTTTTGGTCATCAGTGGCTTTTGCCATTTTTGCCCTGTCTCTTTCTTATTGTTAAATCATGACCAATGCCCTTAACTTAGACAAATTTTAGGCAATTTTTCTCACTCACTCATCATCTATACCGATTAATCCTGTTTTCAGGGTCACAGGGGCTTGGAGCCTATCCCAGGAGACTTAGGGCACATGTCAGGGTAAATGCCAATCCATCGCAGGGCACAGACACACACATACACTCACTCATTCACACTCTACGGGCAATTTGGGAACGCCAATTAGCCTAACCTACATGTCTTTGGACTGTGGGAGGAAACCGGAGTACCCGGAGGAAACCCACCAAGCACGGGGAGAACATGCAAACTCCATGCACACAGAGACGGGAATCTAGCCTGGCTAGGGATCGAACCCAGACCCTGGCGGTGCAAGGCGACAGTGCTAACCACTACACCACCAGAAATATAATTAATACAAATTTAGCTGACTTAAATATTTGAATTAGAGACTAGTTAGTCAAATTAGTTTAGCCAAATTGGGATTTTCAACTGGGTACACATTTTTTCAACTAAAAAGCGAAATGAAATATTTTGTTTGGCCAGTAATTTTTCTAAAAGTTGACTGAACTAAAAAAAAAAAAAAAGCTGTGCAACTTTTTTTACATTGAGATATTTTATTTTCCTTTGCTGTGTTAGTTATTTTTTATCACCATGGACTGAAAAGCTGCCGTGCAAGAAATAAGTCCCTGCTCATAAATTTGCTAAGGGACATTTAACCAAATATTGATTGTGCTGTATGTATATTTTTGACCCTGTTTTGGTTTTAGAAAACACAAAATAAATTCAAACAAGGTTTTTGAGGTTTCTTCTAGTAATTCTGTAAATTGTCCAATTATTCTACTATTATTCTAATAAGTTCAACATATTGAAGTACACTTTACTCCTTTGTCTTTGGATAACTTTTCCAAATATAGATCCTATTACATTTTTTTAGGTAGGCCACAAAACAATTTTAGTTTTTTTTTTGTTTGTTTTTACAGTTGAAACCAGGTACATACTGTTTTAATTTGTCCTGTAATTTACCTTGGGAGAATTTGCAAGATGTGTGTCATGATACTTGGTGGTATTGCAGGCTGATGTAATTGCCGTGGGCTTTAAAGGGCAGGCATAAGCATAGAGGGTTATTAACCAAAAGAGTCTTTTATTTAAACAAAACAAAAACACAGGCTCTTTAGCTGACCACAGGCTCTCACGCTAAATACAGGATCAGATCTTAACACAGGAAACGTGGAGCTGAACTGGAACGGAGACGGGACAAGACTAAACCAGAGACTAGAGACTAGAGTGACTAGAGACCAGGAAAGATGGAGAGACTAGAGACAAGGAGAGATTAGAGACTACTACTTGCACGGGTTAGTAGTTTTGTAGGATTAGTATCTAAACTAATTATTGTAGAGGTAGAAGATGACCTAACCAGGTTAGTAACTATCAGGATTAGTAGCTAACCAGGGGTCCTTTCTTCGTACGTCGCTTGACACATCCGAAATGAATTGACACATCTAAGATGAGATCATCGTGCTGATTACGATGTGGCTAATTTGGGTTTTCGAGCACCTGTTGTTGATGATTAGTATAGCTGAATTGAGTTGTTTAGGATTATTGCGCGTTTGTGCGTTGGTTTAAAAGATGATATGCATCGATAGTAGAAACACTGATCACAACACCTTCGATTGGTTGACGGACTGGCAAAAGAGCGAGCTCAATTTTTTTCTCATCGGAGCAAGAGCTTTTATTAGAGGGTTATGGAGAATTTCAAACTTTAATAAAGATAATTTAAAATAAAAATAATTATTAAATGCGTGAGTACATGTTCCTTGATATGTTATTTTATTTATGTATGTGTAAATATATATATGTTTGTATGCTTTTTTTGTAATCTTTAATTTCAGATCCAGCAGTGGACCCATGCGAAAATGGGAACAAGTAAAAGTGAAGTACAAGAACAAGTATAGTAAGAAGAAGTATATTGTCATGCTGTGCTAAAGGATCCTGTCTATCACGCTATACACGAGGAATTTGAAAAAATCTGCGAATAATCATGACACCTTCAGTAACCGGTTGCTCTCTCATAAACGGACAAGACATGGCTGCGACAGATTTGAGAAAATTACCTCCACTTATATAGACGCAATCGGGGGATAGAATATATAAATATATATAATATAGGATATATATATGCAAGATACTTTTCTTTTCCCACGTGAGTCAGTCCGCATCAGTCATCCTCTTTAACTAATCAGATCTAATCTCGCCATTTCAACCAATCATAACCAGCCAGGAACGCAGCCTAAATCCTGTTTACATGAAATAAAGGTTTAAGCTTACAGACATGTTGCTATGACAGCAAGTGCGAGATGTGCATCGAAGAACAAAACAATCCAAGATCAGGACAAATCCACAACAATCAAATCTGGCTAACTGAGTTAGCGACGTACGAAGAACAGACCCCAGGTTAGTAACTGAACCTAAATGGAACACAAATACACAAGAAGCTAAACATACACAAGAGGCTAATCCATGCTAGAGGCTAAGCCTACTAGAAACTAAAGCCACTAGCGGCCAAACCGACTAGAGGCTAAACCTACTAGCAGATAAGAACTAGTGGCTAAACCTGCTAGCATAGACTTGCATAGACCTAGAGACACACATACACAAACAGAACAGCTCCACAACTCAAATACACAATGAGCATAAACATAACAAAACTAGAGCCTTTTTGAAACAGAGGTGCTCAACCCAGTTTCCCAGAACAATCAGCTATTTATAGAAAGCTCTAATTGAGCCACCTCGGTTCAGGTAAGCTCCCTCATCACCTGACCGAGGTGCCTTCTGGAAAACTGAGTCTACAAACACAAAACTACAAACATATCGGGGGGTGAACCCTTACAACCCTTACGGGGGGTGAGTCCCATTTTCTTAAGAAAATATGAGTGAGAAGGCAAAACAAAATATTTTATTTTCATTTATTTTATTTAGGACTCAAGTTCATATGCAAAGCATATTAGCATGGCACAATCATGACAAAAAACATGACAATAAAGAAAATGAGGAAATAATCCCTGTTCAAAAGTTATCTTTTACAGAAACTTTTAACGCTTTACAGTGGGGATCATATACTTTTCACCATAGGCCTTGTTGACTCCTCTCCAAACATAAAGTTAAATTTTGGTCTCATCACTCCAAATGACTGCTCTAGAAGCTGTGAGGTTTGTTCATGTGATATCTGGCATATTGCAAACAGGCCTTTTTGTGGCGTAGGTGCAGTAACAGCGTTTTCTTGACCATTCAGGTCATTTGTGTTTAAGTACCTCCTTATTATGCTTCTTGAAACAACAACACCACTTTTTCCAGAGCAGCCTGTCTTTCTCTTTAAGTTATTTGTGGGTTTGTACTTGCGTCCCTAACAATTCTTCAGGCAGTAGTGGGTGAAAAATTTCTTTGATCTACCTGACCGTGACTTAGTATAAACACCTCTTTATTAGAGTTTGAACAGTACTGACTAGTATTTTCAAGTGTTGAGATTTTTATGGGATTTTTTAATATCCTCTCTTTGTCCATGGGTGTGACTTTGCATAGTTTTAATATACGTCGCTATATATTGTAATATACTATCTTTAAAAAAAAACACTCTTAATTACTCATGACCTCTTATAAGTATATATTTACTACAGCCCATAATTAGAGTTATGTATTTATGTAAAACATGCTGATGCAGCATTATTAACATCATAAATATTTATTATCTTCTGACATTTTAAAATTTTAATATTATTAATTTGAAAGTATATGAAAGTGACAGAGCAAGATGACATCCTTGAATTAATGGTAAAAATATGTAAATAATGCAGTAACGTCCCGTGCACAGTGTCTTACAGTATATGCATGATAGGTCAGACTATTAAAGCATAGTTAGTAACTGGTATGCAGACACTGACAGTGTATACAGTCTTATGCAAAAGTTTAGGCAACCCTTGATAAATAACAGGTTTTGGTGATTTTTTAATTGAAAAGATGTTAACACAGTCTCTCTTAAAAATAGAAAAAAATGCACAATATTTTCAGCAAACATTGGTGCATACTTACAGTACTTCTTATGTCATAACTCACTCACTCATTCTCACTCATCTTCGATACCGCTTTATCCTGTATTCAGGGTGGCGGGGGGCCTGGAGCCTATCCCAGGACAGGGTGCCAATCCATCGCAGGGCACAGACGCACACATACTGTACACTCACACATTCACACACTATGGGCAATTTGGGAACACCAGTTAGCCTAATCTGCAGGTCTTTGGACTGTGGGAGGAAACCGGAATACCTGGAGGAAACCCACTAAGCATGGGGAGAACATGTAAACTCCATGCACACAGAGACAGGAATCGAATCTGGCCGGGGATCGAACCCGGACCCTGGTGGTGCAAGGAGACAGTGCTAACCACTACACCACCGTGCCGCGCTTATGCCATAAATATGCAAAAATAAATAAAAACATTATTATGGCACTGTACAAAAGTTTGAGAACACCTTGCCAACTATTAAGCATGGGGGTGGATCTATCATGCTTTGGGGTTGTGTTGCAGCCAGTGGCACAGGAAACATTGCACAGGTGGAGGGAAGAATGGATTCCACTAAATACCAGCAAATTCTGGAAGCAAACATCACACCATCTGTAAAAAAGCTGAAGCTGAAAAGAGGATCGCTTCTACCTGCAGGAAGATTTAACAGACTCAGGATTGGTGGTGCACTGGACAATGATCCTAAACATACTTCGAAATCCACTATGGAATACCTCAAGAGATGCAAGCTGAAGGTTTTGGAATCACCATCACAGACCCCTGATTTAAACATCATTGACAATTTGTGGGTAGATCTTAAAAGAGCTGTGCATGTAAGATAACCAAAGAATATTTCAGAACCAAAAGCCTTTTGCAAGGAAGAATGGGAGAAAATCCCAAGTACAAGAATTGAAAGACCTTTAGCTGGTTATAAAAAGCATTTGCAAGCTGTGATATCTGCCAGAGGAGGTGTTACTAAGTACTGATTATGTAGGGTGCCCAAACGTTTGCACAGTGCCACAATAATACTTTTATTTTTTATCTTTGTTCAGTTTATGACATAAAAAGTAACTATGCACCAGTGATTGCTGAAAATATTGTGCATTTTTTCCCCTTTTTTTTTTTGATTGTGTTAATCTTTTCAATTTAACAAAATCACCAAAATCTGTTATTTATCAAGGGGCGCCTAAACTTTTGCATAAGACTGGATATCTCCAAGATGACAAGCTTGATTTAATCATGAAAATATGCTGACAATGCAAGAATTGCAGTCAGTTAACTAGGCAAGCAAACTGTCAAAGAAAGTTGATGAAAATTTAGTGGTGAGCTGTGATGTAGGTTCACTACAATCCAAGGAGGATGCACTTGGATAGAAAAGCTCAGGGATGTTTCAGCATTTCTTTTAGGTTCTTTAAACAAAATTGGAAGCAGAACCTAGAATTGGTCTTGGTACATTACTGAAATTAACATACAGTAGGTTGATTGTAGATCAATACCTGGAAACATAAAAATTCTTAACTAGACATGTTTTATATAAATTTAAAGATATGAATAATGTCAAGGGCAAACAACTACAGTATGTGTGCAACAGTAGTGTGCAAAATTTTTGAGCCACCCATTTCTTTATATTTTGTTTCTAAATTTTTTATTTTTTAAATGTAGTTTTGAGGAGTAATTCTCCAGGATTCTGAAGGATTATTTTGGCACTTATATTTGGTAAAGAGTTTCAGTTTGGCTCTCATTTTCGGTCCAGTCTCGTGCCTGACCAGTTTCAGAAGATTTTGTTTGTTAAGCCACACAGTGACATTTAAATGTCTAAATGTTCTCATTTATTTTTATTTAATCTGCACAATTTAATTAAATTTAATATGAAGAAATGAGACAGGGCTCAAGACCTTTGCACAGAAACATATATAAATGGCCTAGAATGCCTATTAGGTAAAACAAAACTGACTTATGTAAATATAGCAAAAGAAAGCAAAGACAAGAACCAAACACCATCACATCTCATTCTGTCAACTAGCAGACTACGCCTAATGTATTAAAAAAAAAAAAAAACTGTCTAGTTGGTATCCAAGGTTATCATAAGTAATAAAAAGAACCATACGATTTTTTCACCCTAAATCCGATCCCACACATCATTACAGAAACGTTTTCATTTCATTAACTCACTTTCAGTAACTGCTTTATCCTGGCCAGAGTTGTGGTGAAGCTGAAACCTGTCACTGAAACATAGCACAGAGGAGACACAACTAAATGTCATTTAACCAGTAATTAAACATGTGGAATTAGGTGCGTGGTATGCTTGGACCCACTTGGACAATTTGTTGTTCAGATTAAGTGTGTGGGTGCACTGTTAGCTCGAAACATGTTTTTATGTGTAGTGCCCTAGTTTAGGGCTTAAATATGGTTTATTTAAAGTGTTTTCTGTTTAGTAGGTATTATTCAAATGTTTAACTTGAGTTAAAAATTCTGTTTACAAATCGCAAATTCTGTTAATAATATGTAGAGCATTGTGACTTACTTTTCTGTTTTCCAACATTAACTAATGGGTTTCTGATTAAAAGAAAAGAAAATGGTAGATGCTTCTGGAGTACATCTTTTTTTTTTTTCCTCTTGTGCTGTGATTGGTCTAGATACATGTCAGTCTGTTGTGCTAGCAATTAGTAACCGCTAAGGTAGCCTATCGGGTTTAGGTGGAGGCGGGACAAAACAGAAGTGTGCGTGTGGAGTTTTTTTCGGAGGGGAGAGGCGAACAAGAGCGGAGAAACGGACTGTGTTTTCTGAGAAACAAACAGGTAGAAATAGAAGAAAAAACTAACCCTTCCATGCTTGAGTCGATGTTGGGACAGAGAAGAGAAAATTAAAACACTCAGAAGGTACTGAAATATAGTTGCATGCTCGCATGTCTAAGGGTGCTAGCTGGACTCTGAGAAAGAGTGAGCTGCTGTGCTAGAAGAAGAAGCAGATTCTGTTGGTAAGGAGCACGTGCGCTCCCAACTTCCGTGTGCTTCGACTTCTGCTGCAAGGACGTGCTGGGGGACTTTCTGCTGTTACAGAAATCTGCTGGATCGTTATACACGTGGATATCGTCTCAGGATTTGTTTCTCCGTCAGAAAATATGGTCGCTGAAGGTGGTGAGAACTTCCGGAAACTGTGAGTACTACCAAGGCATTGGAACAAGCATTGTTATGAGCTCCAACATGCGCGCCAACGTAATGGTACCATAGACTGGTTAGGGAAAGAGAAAAAAAACCTTTTATTGTTTAAAACTGAGTTTTTTTTTTTCTTCAAAATTACAAGGATATCTAAATGTGATGATCACTCTGTCAAAATAAAAAAAAACTTTTAATTTGTGCTCCAAGTATAGTTGTGCCTGTATTTAATTTCAAGCCACTAAGGATACAGGGATAGGGGACTGCCACTGTTAAAACTGTATTGCATGGGAGTGGGTGCTCATATTAGCAACATGGCTATATAATAAGCTAACCAGGCCTCTCTGCTCTAAGCCGCATACATATGCACAGTTATAGGTATTGTGAACACATCCCAAATTAAATAATTTAGTAGACCCATCACCAATTCTCCTCCCATGCAAAGTGTGTTTCTTTTACTATTGGTATGAATGAAGTCATAACATTTTGAAACCCAGAGAACTGCCAACACACACACACACACCGCCCACACCCACACACCGCCCACACACCGCCCACACACCGCACACACACACACGCCACACACACACACACACACACACACACACGCCCACACACACACACACACACACACACACACACACCGCCCACACACACACACACACCCCACCCCCCACACACACCCACCCACACATTTCCCCGCCCACACACACACACACACACACACACACACACACACACACACACACGCCCACACACCACACCGCCCACACCCACACACACACCGCCCACACCCACACACACACCCACACCACACACACGCACCGCCCACACCCACACACGCCCACACCACACACAGCCCACACCACCACACACCACCACACCGCACACACACCCACACACACCCACACACACACACCCACACACACACACACACACACATGCGCCCACACACACCCGCCCACACACCGCCCGCCACACACACACACACACACATGCACACGCCCACACATGCCGCCCACACACACACACGCCCACACACCGCCCCACACGCCGCCCACACACACACACAGCCACGCCGCCGCCCACACCACACGCCCACATGCACGCCGCCCACGCCCACGCACGCCCACACACGCCCACACCCACACGCGCCCCACACCCACACCCAGCGCCCCACACCCACACAGCCGCCCCCCACCACCGCCCACGCCCCACCCACACCACACGCCCCCACACAATAATATTTAGATCTGGTGACTGTGCAGGCCATGGGGGGTGTTCAACTTCACTCTAATGTTCATCAAACTACTCTGTCACCAGTCTTGATGCATGTATTGGTGCATTATCGTCCTGATACACGGCACCACCTTCAGGATATAATGTTTGAACCATTGGGTGCACATGTCCTTCAAAATGGTTCGATAGTCCTTGGCAGTGACGCGCCCATCTAGCACAAGTATTGGGCCTAGGGAATGGCATGATATTGCAGTCCAAACCATCACTGAACCCCCACCATGCTTCACTCTGGGCATGCAGCAGTCTGGGTAGTATGCTTATTTGGGGCTTCTCCACAATGTAACTCTCCCAGATGGGGGAAAGACAGTGAAGGTGGATTCATTAGAGAACAATACATGTTTCACATTGTCCAGAGCCCAAGATTTTTTCGCTGCTGGCACCATTGGAACCGATGTTTGGCATTTGTACGAGTAACCTAAAGTTTGACTATAGCAGCCCGGCCATGTACACTGACCCTGTGGAGCTCCCGACAAACAGTTTTGGTGGAAACAGGAGAGTTGAGGTGCATATTTATTTCTGCAATGAGTTGGGCAGCTGTGGTTTTATGCTTTTCGTATACAATCCGGGTTTGGCACATGGACATCCCTTTCAGACAGCTTCCTCTTACGTCCACAGTTACTTCTGTTGGTTGTGGTTCGTTCTTCTTAGTGGTATGCTGACATTACCCTGGTTACCGTGGCTGTTGATACATCACAAAGACTTCACAGATCCGCCAGCGAGAGGGGCACCAACAATTTGTCCTCTTTTTAACTCATAATGTTGTGTGCATTGCAATATTTTAAGCAAAAGTGTGCTATTACTCTGCTAATTAAACCTTCACATTCTGCTTATTGGTGAAATTTGCAATGAATGAAGCCTCCAGCTTGTCAAATTTATCCATGACACTAAATTGGCCAGTGTTTCAGTTTCATTGTCCATCCCCTGTATTTCCGGAAGTGTGCTTGTATAACAAAGCTCTCATATATCAAAGCAAATTTCTCCATAAGAAATAATAGAAACTCAGATGATTTATTACACGACCCAAAATATTAATATAAAAACAATTAATGCAAAATATAAAGTAAAAATAAAACAAATCTACCTTACTTTACCTTTGAAAAGAATCATAGCTGGTGTAAGACGAGAGAAGGAGGAGGGGTGGAGCTACATTGGGCTACATTCATCACATGCCAATTAGCCTACTCTGCATCTATATGGACTGTAGAAGGAAACCTGAAGTACCTGAAGGAAATCCACCAAGCACAGGAAGAACAAGCAAACTACTGTACTGCACACACACACACAGACTAACTATGCCACTATAGCTACTGTATACCTAACCACAATGGCTGATTCCATTTCAAATCTCCCAGTGGGTCCCAGATGACCCTCTCAAATTGTCCTGAAAAAATTCACAAATGCTCCTATACCAAACTTGGGCAGAAACCTGAAGTATTGGGTGTCACTCTCAAGTAGTTTGAAAACTGCAGCCATTCAAAATTCTAATAATTATTTTTTTACATTTTGCCAAACGAGCCTCTCAGAGCAACTTCCAACATGAATAACACTTCTATGCAGTTCACAGTTCTGAAACTCTGTGTCTGGGGCTAACTTTTTGTATAGACTTAAAAAATTTCATCAAATTGAGTGTGTCTAGCATAGTTTTCTATATCTGAGGCTCTGAAAATGGCTGAAAATAAGAATCGCAATAAAACCTTCCTATCTTTGAGTGTTTGTAACTTAGGAAATACAAGAGATCATGTTTTCATAATTTTCTTCCAAGGACCTATGACATGTTGGACTCAATATATCCTGTCATCATACACATAGCTGTCATAAGAGTGCTGTAACTATTTAAGGAAATGTGCTCGATATTAAAATTTTTCAAAAAAAGGCCATATTCATGCCTTCTTTTGGCCATGTGGTTTGATAATCATTTTCATACTTTTACCATGCATTCTAATAGGTCTGAGGGTGAAGTGATCCAAATATGAAGTTGTGTTTGGGTCTCCCATTGGAGTTATGAATTTTTTTGTAGTTACAAAATGCACTCGTTTTACTCATCTCATCAACTCGGATATAGAAAACCATGCTAGACACACTCAATTTGATGAAATTTTTGAAGTCTACACAAAAAGTTAGCCCCAGACACAGAGGTTCAGAACTGTGAACTGCATAGAAGTAGAGTTATTCATGTTGGAAGTTGCTCTGAGAGGCTCGTTTGGCAAAATGTAAAAAAAAATATTAGAATTTTGAAAGGCTGCAGTTTTCAAACTACTTGAGAGAGACACCAAATACTTCAGGTTTCTGCCTAAGTTTTGTATAGGAGCACCTGTGAATTTTTTCAGGGAAATCTGAGAGGGTCATCTGGAAAATTTCTATGAAATTGGGAGATTTAAAATGGAATCAGCCAATGCCACCATGCAGCCCATTGAGCAATAATGTGAAGTAAGCTTTGTTGCTGTGATGACATTTTAAATAAACTTAAAAAGGTCTCATTTTTGGGATATTTCTGTTCCATGGGTGTTCTATCATAGCTGGCCCTTCCTAACAAGGTTTTTTTTGTTTTTTATTGTGTTTTATTTAAACATTTTACGCAGCTGTCTTCAATTATGTGTGTACTATCAATTTATCTGGGCTTACAGTGTGTGCAACGTTTGACCTAATGTAATCACATGATTTCTCACCTTCTCAAGTGACAGATGATGATGATGATGATGATGATGAGCAAAGAACTGATGATGGGCAACAGCACCGCCAAAACAATTGGAGCAGTGTTTGCTGTAGAGAGTTAGACTTAAATGTAGTGGATTCATCAAAATATGCAAATCCTTCAAGCTCCAAGAAACACAATGAAAATACTAAACCTTCAATAAAAAGCAAACATAAAAAATGTGTGAACTTATTAATAACATGTTTTACATTTTTTTCTCAACTGAAAAAATAAGTGATTTAATTTATTTCCGAATTTTATCTATTTTTAAAGTACAATAAAAACACGTCCAACATGTTTAAGTAAGTGATGTTTGTTTCTTTGATCCAAAGTTCATTTATTTGAGCGCATAAATACTTTATATGAGATGCTGTATAATATTCAGCTGCACCCAGACAAGTCTCAGATGAGTCTGTTCTGCAAATTCAGGTTGTTTGGGGGATGTGTTTTATGATATCATATTATTTAATTTAAACCTTTTAAAAAATACAATATTAATATAGGCAATCATACAAACATTAAAGCAGTTATCAGAAATTATATTGTTCCTTAGGGCTTTCTTTTTCTACAAAAAAAATATTTTTTTGATTATTTTAAATAACTGTTAATAAAAGTACAAGGTAAAATATTTGTTCTTCCATTTTAATTATAATTTTTTTGTCACACTCTAAACTCCAAGTCTTTTTCTTCTACATTAAAAGTTAGATCTCAGTAATTATAAAATGCTATATATATACAGTACATCTTAGCTTTGTATTTTTGTTTGTTTGATTTCCCACCAGGACAGTCTAATATATCCATTCATTCTCATTTGATATCACAAAACTTGCTGTGTATTTACTTTGACATTTATGTCATTATAAAATAAGTTGCATCTAATCAAATTAAATGTCTGTTTTTTACCATTACCTCACCAAAAAGTTAGAATTTCTGTTTTTTGTTTGTTTTTTAGGTTTGGATTTTCTGAAAGCATAAGGCCGGTTGATGTGATATGTGATAAAATTATCACATCGTGACTAATTCAATCTACAAGCAGAAGTGTGAAAATGCATGAATAAATGGCTAATCAACAGATAATTAACAGATTCTCAACTTTCTGTGACATGTGCCTGTGCCTTAATTTCTTCAAATGTGAACTCTAGGTGCGCATATGAAAACATCTTGACTTTGTTGTGCAGTTTCATGTGATAAACATATTAGGTTGCAGTGGTGAATACTTATGGAGAAATCAAAGCAAGAGGAACGGGTGCAAATTTTGACACAGTGTGTCTATCATGTATATGGAGCTAAAAGGTAAATAAATAATGTAAGTTGGTTTACATTTAGGGTCCGATGGTTTTCCAGTGATGCTGGCGAAAGGTGCAACAGAGAAGACTGACTGCTGAATGTCCACAAGTCTGTCTTCGATTTTCATGTAGGTGAACAGAACCAAGGCCATCCTGCCAAATTGGGCGAATAATGCTACTGAATATGGATTAATTTACTATATGGATACAAGATTTCACTGTTACTTTACGTTTATCCTTACCTGTATTCCTGATTAGTCAGTGGTCCATTTTCATAATCTGTATTTCCAGTTATGTATGCATCATTGTTACTTCCAATTTCAATTTTAATCATGTTGCTTCTGGTAATGCTATCATCATTTAATTTTAAAACCGTGAGATAGGTATTTGTATTTCCTTGTAGATAATCATTATAGGTCATTGTTAGGAAGTTACTGGAAATGTTGCCTGAAATTACATTAAGAACATTTTTGTTATAAAATAAAAAAGGTTTCAAATATCATGCTTCTGTAGAAATTCAGAAAACAATGAAAAAAAAAAAAAATCATACTGTTTGGGTCAGTTGACAGCAGAACACCATACGCTTGAATTGGTGCGTTAGTGTTATTCAGAAGCCTGTCACTGAATTCTAGAGTTATTACACTCTGGCTCATTGGAGTGACCACTATTTCTACATCATCTGGAAAACTGGGCACTGGTGGCTCTTAATTGATAGGGTACAAAGAGCAACAGTTATGCAGTTTATAATGTTGGGTACACAGGACTATTAATATGAGCTTTTTACAAATTGTACATAATACAATACAACAAATGAACAAAAGTAAATCACGTCTGTTTTGCATGTAAAATCTGTAAAATCAAATGTGCCACTATCACCACATCATTTTGTTGAAATAATCACAGTGTAAGTGCTGAAATATGGGAGGTTACTAGAAAAAAAGTTACAGGCAGAATTGCATCATGGAACAATGTCCCTTAATGTTGCTGCCTGGAGGATTCGTCCATTTTACATTCAGCTGTTGTTGGAGAGTTGTTGGAGTGTGATTTTGTCCTTCACAGATTACATGTACAGTATGTTAGAGACAGGACTTGTACCTTAAGGAATTAGATAGTATATTACTTTAGTAGATCTATTATACTACTATAATATACTATACTGTATTAGTAGAATTTAAATCGAATTAAAATATTTCCAGTATAAATATGTTTATATATACAGTGGAAACTTGGATTATGTGCGTAATTCGTCCTGGAAGCGGGCTCATATATCAAAATACTCATAAACCAAATTGTATTTTTGATTGGGTAACAAAATGTATTTTCCCATAAGAAATAATGGAAACTTAAATTATTCGTTCCACTACCTCCCAAAAAAATAAAAACACAAAAATTATTAATCTAAAATCTAAAGTAAAAATAAAACAAATGAACCTGCACTCTACCTTTAAAAAAGGTAACAATAAATGCTGACAGATAAGCCTTTCCGTATGTGCGTGTGAGTGCACAGTGTCAAATGACGCACGCACACTGCAGGCTGATACAGAGATAGAAAATGGATCTTTAACGTGTGTTATAATAAACAGTACATGCATGCTAAACACACAGTAAAAGATGTTCAACACGCACACGTGCGGTCACAATGTTATAGTAAACAGTACATGCGTGCACTGATGTTGATTACTGTATACCAGTAAGAGACGCGCACTAAGACCCAGCAGCAAAGACAATTACCCACAGTTCCGTGGTGCAAGAGAGAGAAAAACAGTTGGCTCCAAACTCCATGCACACAGAGACAGGAATCGAGCCTGGCAGGGAATCGAACCCAGACCCAAGAGGTGCTAGGCGACAGTGCTAACCACCACACCACCATGCCGCCTTCAAATTGAACAGATTACAAATAATTTAATGGAATTTAAAATTACAAGTTAACATAATTAAAACCACTGTTTGCTCCCATGTGCTAGTGAGTGCTTAGATATACTCAGTTAAAACTGAAAGGTGGACACAATCACAGAGTTTTACATTGACCACAACGTGCCTTGGCTTGTCTGTTTTAGTGAAGATACTAGAAAAGATGACATTTACTATGGATGATTTTAAATTTTTCAATTTTCCATTTTGGTAGAAGATATGAATAAAACATTTAAAATGTGAACGAAGTTAAACTGGAACTTGTGATAAATGAAACGGTGAAACTGACATTTTCAGAAGACTTCAAGCCCAGGTGATGGAGGCATACAATGATGTGACTCTTAGCCACAGTAAAAGATTTTAAAGAAAGCCATACGCCTTTGAATAATGATCCCAACCGAGGTGGCTAGGAGACCCCTGAAAATGCACGATGCTTGAAAAAGAGATACATATGTTTATTGGAATTGTACAGACATACATGTCTGGAACATTAAAGGAGTTCCTGGGAGGCCAGTGTCTCAGACGTTAATCTGGCAGTCCAATAATGGCTCCGGTTTACTTTTGATGGCATCCAAACACTAGTGAAATGCTGGGGTAAATGGATTAGTAAGGGGATTATATAAAGAAATAAAGTTTGTATGTCCTCTCATAACTGTGTTCTGTTATTCTGCACAATCAGTTCGGTGATTGTGCGGAATAACTGCCTGGATTGACTTGAACACATCTCATACTTAATTCCAGACTCCTTTAATGAATCTCGTGCCTACATCTTAAGACAAACAGCAGCTTTTGTTGTTATGCATATTTTGGAGTAATAACTCAATAACATACTCTGAAATTACAACGCAGTGCAGAGCAAAACGTGTGCAAACAGTGGTACTACAGGGCTACTACAGTGTGTATTTGCTTTAAGAGGGGACCTCAATATGCAATAACGCAAGCACAAATTTAGACCAAACCATCCATGTAAGTGCAGCAGTGTTTAACTGAGAAACCTGGGAAAATATGGCTTATACCCAACCAAATTAACAACATCAAAATGCACACAAAAAGAGAGCATCTGTCAATTACATGTATATATTAAATGACATTTGTGTCAAGGTAGAAACTCTATAGAAGGATAGAAGGAACTTTCTGCAGCATTGAAGCCTCCATAATTCTTAAATGGAAAACATTTTAAACAAGCAACAATCTTCCTAGGTCTTCAGCCAAAGTAATCAGGGATGAATGGCTTTGGTTAGTCATATAACCAAGAACCTTAGGCTCCCTACAAATGAGATCCTAAGTTCTGTTGTGGTGAAGTCTTCTGAGTCTTACAGAAGCACACCCACAATTGTAGCACTTCATCAACCAGGCCTCTAAGATAGAGTGGACAGACAGTAGGCCAGACCTGAACCCAATAGTGCACCTCTGTTGGCACCTGAAAATTGTTGAGCTTAAAAAATGATGCCAAAAATAATAGAAAAAAAAACGCCCCAAAGAAAGGTATTCCATGCTTGTAGCATCTTGTAGTGGACTTGAGGCTGTCATTGCTGCCAAGGGAGCTTTAACCAAGTGCTAATTGATGGGTCTAAATATATTTTTTGTCTTTATTTTTTATTAAATATTAAAACATTTTAAACGCATGTTTTTCTTTGCTATTGTGGAAATTTGTTAGGAAGAGTATAAAACAAACTGAAAAATATGTGTAAACTTTCTGTCAACACTGTATACAACTGTACAGTATGTATGTTGAATTCCAATACAATTCTGCTTTATTAGGTACTGATTATCTGATCACCTGAAGCAAATCTTATTTAAATTATTAAAACTACTGTTGTGATCATTACTCTACTCATACAATGTGACAAGCTGGATAGGAAATGCAAATAGTATCTCAAATGGTAGTTTTCTTTTTAAAAATAAAACAATAACCATGCCAAGAGATGAAAGAGTGACCAGGAAAAGAAGGGCTTAATCCTGGCTTAACTGGCACTGGGACATAGTGAGCATCAAGTTGCTTCCATCCTTAAAGAGTAAAAACAAATCTCTCCTGGCATGTTTGACAGTGGGAAACTGAAGCTGTCAGTGCAAGTAGAGCAAGAAAAAAGCCTGAGCGTACTTGAGCAAGACTTTAGATTGATCTTGTTACTTGAGCAAGACTTTAGATTTATCTTCGTGAAGAATGCATGAATCAAGCCATGTACTGTACAATGTTATTCTGGAAAAATATTTGCTTCCTTCTGCTCTGATAATGTTCCCCTGAGAATTCTAAGGACTAATATTACAGCGCACAGCAGGATATGCGCATTTCACCTCTCCGGCTCACCTACATACGGCTGCGGAGTGGGTGGACTAGTATTAGCCACCAGAGGAGGTAATTGAACCAAGGATCTTATTTTTGCATGGTTGTGCCCCTCACAAGACCCATGTTACATATGTACTTGTTTTCTTTGCATTCAAGATTTGCAACTGCATTGGATCTTGTGTTTGAGTTTAATTCCACCAGATACTCCACAGACCGACTGCGCATTGCTCTTCTCGTCTCGTTGCTATCCGGGCAGGCAGCCGAGTGGGCCACAGCGGTTCTTCGTTCAGATTCAGACGTTGCCTACTCCTACACAGAATTCACCCGTCAGCTTAAACTCACCTTTGAGCATCCAGCTGCTGAGGTGGAGACCGACTCTAAGCTATATCATCTACGGCAGGGAGGGTCGTCTGTGAGCCGCTACACCGCGGAGTTTCACATTCTCGCCGTGCAGACCGACTGGGGAGACTCCGCACTCCGGACGGCCTACTACGAGGGACTGGCGTCGCGTATAAAAGACGAGCTCGCCAGACGAGAGCTCCCAGCGACCTTGGAGGGCTTAATCCAACTCGCCCTCAGGATCGACCAACGTCTGCTCGGTCGCCCCAAGCCAGCTCCCCGTACCCTGCCACCCATCACGACAGCACTACCTCATACCACACCCGTCGTCTCCCATGCTCCAGTTCCAGAAGTCCACGCCTCATTCACTGCAGCACCCACCAGAACTGTCAGTACTCCACCTCTCGCCGTGGTTGACACAGGAGCCGGGGAACCCATGCAATTAGGGCGCGCCTCCTTAACCGCTGCAGAACGGGAGTACCGTTTTAGAGAGGGGCTCTGCGCGTATTGTGGATCCGCTGCACACCATCGAGCCATCTGTCCTCTGCGGCCGGGAAACGTGCAGCCCCGGTGAGAAATGAGAGTAGCTCACCGGGTCCCATCTCCCTCTCCACCACCGTAATGATTCCCGTCTCACAGTAAAAGTACACCTCCAGTTTCGTCACAAACGGGTCGGAAGTACCGCGTTTGTCGACTCCGGGGCAGCAGGTAACTTCATTGACTTCTCATATGCCAAAAAACTGGGGGTAAAAATCGAGGCGTTATCCCAGCCCGTAACCATTACATCAGTCGATGGTCGGCCCCTTTCCTCCAGCCCCATCTCCTTTCAAACTCAGCCTATCACCCTCATCATCAACCAGCATCGGGAACAGATTCAGTTTTACACCACCACCATTTCATCACCACCCATCATCCTCGGACACCCTTGGCTGTTGCATCATGACCCACTCATATCATGGACCCAAAATCGGATTCTACAGTGGGGGCCGACCTGCACCGAGCTCTGCCTACGGGTCGAGGCTGGGACGTGCTCTAGGGAGTCCGAGGCCCCGATGTCGACACAGACAACATCCCGCTAGACTACCGGGACCTGGCTGAAGTCTTCTGTAAGAGACTCGCTACCCACCTACCTCCTCATCGCTCATACAACCTGGCAATCGATCTTCAGCCAGGTGCGACACCACCCCGCGGCCACCTCTATTCACTATCCAACACCGAGATGCAGGCGATGGAGGAGTATGTTTCCAGCGGATTTCGCCATGGTACCATCCGGCCCTCCTCCTCACCTGCCAAAGCGGGGTTCTTCTTCGTGGAAAAAACGCGATGGTAGTCTATGTCCCTGTGTCGATTACCGGGGGCTCAATAACATCACCATAAAAAAACAACACCCACTGCCTCTTACCAACTCTGCCCTGGACGCCCTCTCTGGTGCCACCATCTTCACTAAGTTGGACCTCCGGAGCGCTTACAACTTGGTGCGCATCAGAGAGGGCGATGAGTGGAAGACGGCCTTCATCACCCCTACAGGACACTACGAGAGTCTGGTCATCCCCTTTGGTCTCTGCAACGCACCTGCCGCTTTTCAGCAATTCATCAATGATGTCCTCAGAGACATGTTAGGCCGCTGGGTGTTCGTCTACCTCGACGACATCCTCATCTACTCCCGAACCGTCAACGAACATATCCAGCACGTCAGAGCGGTTCTAAAGAGATTGCTCGCCCACCAGCTGTACTGTGAGTTGGAGAAGTGCGCTTTTCACGAGCGCTCCACCACGTTCCTGGGTTTTGTCATCTCGCCCCAGGGTGTGGCCATGGACCCGCAGAAACTGGAAGTTGTGAGTCATTGGCCCCTACCCAAGACTCTTAAACAACTCCAGAGATTTCTCGGGTTTGCCAATTTCTATCGCCGCTTTATCTGGGACTACAGTACTGTTGCAGCTCCACTAACCGCTCTGACCCGCCCATCATCTCACCCCTTCAACCTCACCTCAACTGCCGTCTCTGCCTTCCATGAGCTCTGCCGCCGCTTCACCACTGCTCCCATCCTCCTTCACCCGGATGCTGACAAACCATTCGTTGTGGAGGTGGACGCTTTGGATGTGGGTGCCGGGGCTGTTCTCTCCCAGCGAGGTCCAGACCAAAAACTGCACCCCTGCAGTTTTTTCTCCAAGAAATTTGATGGCACTCAGCAGCGATACGGAGTAGGGGACCGCGAGCTGCTGGCCATAAAGTGGGCCTTGGAGGAATGGCGACACTGGCTCCAGGGCGCCAGAGAGCCGTTCATCGTCTGGACCGACCAGCAAAACCTCATCACTATCCGCACCCTAAAACAACTCAACCCCAGACAGGCGCGGTGGGCACTGTTTTTTGAGAACTATAATTTCCACCTGTCATACCGCCTGGGGTCCAAGAACACCAAAGCCGATGCCGTCTCCTGACAGCATGAGGAAGACGCCCCCCCGGGCGGACCCTGCGCTTGTCCTGCCACCCACCAAGATCCTCGCACCGCTCAGTTGGAATCTGGAAACAAGGGTCCGCCAGGCAACAGCTACGGAGACCGAACCGGCAGGTGTGCCGCCTGGCCGACTCTATGTACCCAACGCCATCAGGGCCGAAGTACTCCAGTGGGGACACTCCTCCCCACTTTCTGGACACCCCGGAAAGCGGCGTACCCTACTTTTCGTCCAACGTGCTTTCTGGTGGCCCAATATGAGGAAGGACGTAGATGAGTTCGTCCAGGCGTGCCCAGTGTGTGCCAGATCCAAGGACAACAACCGACCATCGCCAGGGGAACTTCAACCACTTCCGGTTCCCCGCCGACCCTGGACACACATTGCCGTTGACTTCATCACGGGCCTGCCGGTTTCCGAAGGAAGAGACACCATCCTCACCATCGTCGACCGGTTCTCCAAAGCTGTTCACCTGGTGGCCCTCTCCGGTCTCCCGTCAGCTAAAAGGACAGCCGAGCTGATATTAGAGCACGTAGTCCGCCTGCATGGGTTCCCAAAGGACATTGTCTCGGACAGGGGGCCCCAATTCACGTCTCGGTTCTGGAAGGCCTTCTGCCGTCTGATCAATTCCACTTGCAGTCTGTCCTCCGGTTAGACGGAGCGAACCAACCAACAACTGGAGCGCTACCTGAGATGCTTCATTGCTGATCGCCAGTGCTTTTGGGCCCGCTACCTCATTTGGGCTGAGCTGTCTCACAACCTCCACATGTCTTCTGCCACCAACCTAAGCCCAGTTGAGGTATGCTACGGCTTCCAACCTCCGATGTTCGACCATCAAGAACCGGAGGTGAAAGTACCGTCGGCCCAACAGTTGGTTCGCCAGTGTCGACGGCTATGGAGACAAGCAAACGACGCCATTCAACAGGCTAACCACCGTTACACTCTGCAACATCGCCGTCGACACCCACCGGGACGAATGTACTAAGTAGGTGATAAGGTATGGCTATCAACAAAAAACTACACCTACTACACCTGCAGACTGAATCAAGAAAGTTGTCACCAAGATTCATCGGACCATACCGCATCAACCTCCGGATTAACCCTGTCACCTACCGGCTCCAGCTGCCTGCGGCACTCCGGATCCACCCGGTATTCCACACCTCCCAGCTCAAACCCTTCATCACTTCACCAATGGTAAAGTGAAGTGTGGAATGTTACACTCGTAACACGACCGGCACTAGGACCCTGAAGTAATATGGTCGAGTTTCAGGAAGCATAAAAGGAAACAAGATGGCGCCTCACATTGCTCAGTCATTGAGTTTTGCCCATGCTATCGCCGACGCCTCGCTCGTCTAAACGTGAGTACTCACTTTCTTGGGTTATCGCTTCCGATTGGGTGTGTGTATTTAGAACGCGGGTTTATTTGCGTAAACTCTTGCTCTCGCTTCGGGAGAGTTCTAATAATAACCAGCATGGTTATCCTGCCTGCTCGCGCTACTTCCGCGTTTGGGTTTACCATCCACGCTACAGGGCTAACTGCTAGTCTTCTGATTCATCTCCGGTTAGTTCGTGACAGTTATTAACCTAATAACCCAGCGTAATGATCTATCCAATGACAGAAAACAGAATCACTTTTGTAAATCGCTCTGGATAAGAGCGTCTTGCAAATGCCTAAATGTAAATATCATCTAGAGTACATACAGCTCAAACAGCAACTCTATTAGGATATCCTGCCATTGTTTCCAGGTTATGGCTTTCTTTGCACAGCCTGGAATGTAGCTGTAAGTTCCTTCTGTTTTATTATCAGAAATAAGGATAGAATTACACTCTAGATGGTATGCCAATCATTCGTAGGACACCACACACATGCACACATACGGAATTTGGGATAAATGTTGTCAGTAGGTTATAAAAAAAATAAATAAACCTGCTCATTTTACAAAAATACACACCTATAAAAAGTATAACCTGAGCTTCCAGACCTTCTATTTAAGCAGGCAATAGGTGTATTTAAGATTTTTTAAAGTATAACAGTATTCATTGTTTTGTATGATGAAGTATTTGCCGCTTTCTTTTTCTGCACATTGTATTGTTATATGGTGTATAGCACACAAAATACTTTCAAAGCACTCCAAACAGCCTCTATTCTTTTGCGTAAGATGAATAAAAGGCGCACAGAAAACAAAAGCCCTGAAAAATTTATATACAACTCCGACATGCTGAATGACATTCTGATTCACACAGGACTACTATTATTACTAGACCTCAATGTTCTGTGAAATATGGTAGGTAATTTGTGGAGGAATTTTTACTTTACAGATTACAGACATGACCGATTCGCACGGGATTAAGATCACAGACAAGCTTCGCAATTATTACAAATCATCCCAGGTAATACTAAACCAGTGTGAATAGGATATTAGACTGCTAACTTTAACCTGCACTTTACCTTTGAAAATAATCACTTTCGTCAGGAGACAAGGAGAAGGGAGGTTATTGTGTAGGACAACTAACACATACCTTACACACACATATGTTGACTTTACTTTTTAATAATAGTTAAAAATAATAGTTTCTATTATTCTGCTCACCGACAGATTCAGTGAAATCGGTGAGGCCGACTCATTTCTCCTGCAACCCATGTTGGATCCAAATTCAGGAACGGTGTACACCATGTAAATCTAACAGGAAATCTTTTAGGATATCCTACAATTGTTTTCAACCTATTTCTGCAGGCTGGAATGTAGCTATAATTTCTTCTGTTTTATTATCAGAAAAACTTTAGATGGAATGTCAGTTAATTGTAGGGCACCACAGGCTACCACACACACACACACACTTCACTTGCAACATCAGCCTTTGTGAGTACAGGGTGGAGACCATACAAACAGCTAAAAACAAATTTCATGCTTTCAATAATTTTCATTAAACACTTTATCATTTTCAGGGTTGTGGCATTCCCAAATTCTAGTACAGTGTACACCATGCAGCTCGAATAGCAAATTACTTATGATGCTTGGCAATATTTATTAATAACTTTACATAATAACTTATGTCTTACTTGTGTAGGCTGAAATGCAGATGGAACTTCCTTTTGTTTTTTTATTATCTTCAGCAACTGCAAACACTCTGAACGTGTACAGCACTCCAGGAGTCAGATCAGTTATGTTAATCATGGTGCTTTCAGCAGTGTTATTGATTGTTGTACTGTTATTCTCATATTGGATTACATAATACAAGATTTTCCCCGATGACTGAGTCCAGGACAGTAATATAGAGGAGGCTGTAACATTAACTACTGTAAGATTGCTAACAGTGTCAGGCTCTGTGAAGGCAAAAGAAATCCATTAACATTAACTTTGTTCAGAAATTATTATTGTTTTTATCCAGTGAGAAAAGAAATATCTGAAACATACTTGTATAAGCTGAAAGGCCAATCGCTTCTCCTTCTGTTATATTATCTGCAGCAACAGCAGATATGAGGAAGGTGTAACTGACTCCAGGATTGAGATCAGTAATGTTAAAGGAAGTGTTTGAGGTTGTTGAATTTAAAGTGATGCTGCCATTGCTCCACTGTACTTTAAAGAAAGATCTTTCTCCTATTGGTTCAGTCCAGTTCAGAAACAATGAGCTTGTTGTAATTTCAGTCACACTGAGGTCACTTGCAACTTCAGGCTCTGTGGGTACAGGTTAGAGACCATTACAAACAGCTAATGTGTATGCAAATTTTATGCATTCAGTCATCTTCAGTGAACACTTTATCATGTTCCAACTGGTGAATCCATGTCTATGCTGAGAATAACGAGTACAAGATGTAAATAAACTCTAGGTGGACAGCCAGTAAATTTTAGGCCACTACACACACAGACACACACAGACACGCTATTAAGAATAGCCGGTCAAACCACAAGCATGGAAACAAAAACAGAGACATATGGAATTAACATTGCAGATACATGGAGAACATGCATACAGTAGAAAGTCTACAAAGACAATAACATGAACACAGCACGGAACTGTGACCATCATGTAACACTACCTGCTGCACCACCATGCAGCACTAATAGCAAATTAAATATGACATTCATCTCTTACTTCTAACATGTCTTACTTGTGTAGGCAGATATACAGCTGTAATTTACTTCTGTTTTATTATCTCCAGCAACTGCAAACACTCTGAATGTGTACTGCACTCCAGGAGTCAGATCAGTTATGTTAATCATGGGGCTTTCAGCAGTGTTATTGATTGTTCTACTGTTATTCTCATATTGGATTACATAATAAGAGATTTTCCCCATCGACTGAGTCCAGGACAGTAATATAGAGGAGGTTGTAACATTAACTACTGTAAGATTGCTAACAGTGTCAGGCTCTGTGAAAGCAAAAGAAATCCATTAACTTTGTACAGAAATTCCTTTTGTTGTTATCCAGTAAGAAATTCTCTGAAACATACTTGTATAAGCTGAAAGACCAATCGCTTCTCCTTCTTTTAAATGATCTGCAGCAACAGCAGATATGAGGCAGGTGTAACTGACTCCAGGATTGAGATCAGTAATGTTAAAGGAAGTGTTTGAGGTTGTTGAATTCAAAGTGATGCTGCCATCACTCCACTGTACTTTAAAGAAAGATCTTTCTCCTATTGGTTCAGTCCAGTTCAGGAACAATGAGCTTGCTGTAATTTCAGTCACACTAAGGTCACTTGTAACATCAGGCTCTGTGAATACAGGTTAGAGACCATTACAAACAACTAATAACAAATGTTATGCATTCAGATATCTTCAGTAAACACTTTATCATGGAATTGTGAACATCATGTAACACTACCTGCTGCACCACCAGGCATCCATAATAACAAATTACTTATGACATTCAGCTGTTATTTCCAACATATGTCTTACTTGTGTAGGCAGATATGCAGCTGTAATTTCCTTCTGTTTTATTGTCTCCAGCAACTGCAAACACTCTGAATGTGTACTGCACTCCAGGAGTCAGATCAGTTATGTTAATCATGGTGCTTTCAGCAGTGTTATTGATTGTTGTACTGTTATTCTCATATTGGATTACATAATGAGAGATTTTCTCCATCGACTGAGTCCAGGACAGTAATATAGAGGAGGTTGTAACATTAACTTCTGTAAGATTGCTAACAGTGTCAGGCTCTGTGAAGGCAAAAGAAATCCATTAACATTAACTTTGTTCAGAAATTATTATTGTTTTTATCCAGTGAGAAAAGAAATATCTGAAACATACTTGTATAAGCTGAAAGGCCAATCGTTTCTCCTTCTGTTATATTATCTGCAGCAACAGCAGATATGAGGAAGGTGTAATTGACACCAGGATTGAGATCAGTAATGTTAAAGGAAGTGTTTGAGGTTGTTGAATTCAAAGTGATGTTGTCATTGCTCCACTGTACTTTAAAGAAAGATCTTTCTCCTATTGGGTCAGTCCAGTTCAGAAACAATGAGCTTGTTGTCATTTCAGTCACACTGAGGTCACTTGCAACTTCAGGCTCTGTGGGTACAGGTTAGAGACCATTACAAACAGCTAATGTGTATGCAAATTTTATGCATTCAGTTATCTTCAGTGAACACTTTATCATGTTCCAACTGGTGAATTCATGTCTATGCTGAGAATAACGAGTACAAGATGTAAATAAACTCTAGGTGGACAGCCAGTAAATTTTAGGCCACTACACACACACACACACACACAGACACACACAGACACGCTATTAAGAATAGCCGGTCAAACCACAAGCATGGAAACAAAAACAGAGACATATGGAATTAACATTGCAGATACATGGAGAACATGCATACAGTAGAAAGTCTACAAAGACAGTAACATGAACACAGCACGGAACTGTGACCATCATGTAACACTACCTGCTGCACCACCATGCAGCTCTAATAGCAAATTACATATGACATTCATCTCTTACTTCTAACATGTCTTACTTGTGTAGGCAGATATACAGCTGTAATTTCCTTCTGTTTTATTATCTCCAGCAACTGCAAACACTCTGAATGTGTACTGCACTCCAGGAGTCAGATCAGTTATGTTAATCATGGGGCTTTCAACAGTGTTATTGATTGTTGTACTGTTATTCTCATATTGGATTACATAATAAGAGATTTTCCCCATCGACTGAGTCCAGGACAGTAATATAGAGGAGGTTGTAACATTAACTACTGTAAGATTGCTAACAGTATCAGGCTCTGTGAAGGCAAAAGAAATCCATTAACATTAACTTTGTTCAGAAATGTATTTTGTCCACCAGTGAGAAGACAATTCTCTGAAACATACTTGTATAAGCTGAAAGACCAATCACTTCTCCTTCTGTTATATTATCTGCAGAAACAGCAGATATGAGGAAGGTGTAACTGACTCCAGGATTGAGATCAGTAATGTTAAAGGAAGTGTTTGAGGTTGTTGAATTCAAAGTGATGCTGCCATTGCTCCACTGTACTTTAAAGAAAGATCTTTTTCCAATTGGTTCAGTCCAGTTCAGAAACAATGAGCTTGCTGTAATTTTAGTCACACTGAGGTTACTTAGATCAGGATCTGTGAAAAAAGGTTAAAGACTATTACAAACAGCTCAAACTAATTTCATGCATTCGGTCATTTTCAGTAAGCACTTGATCATGTTCCAACCAGTGAATACAAAGTGTATGCTGAGAATAACGAATAAAAGATGGAAATACACTCTAGGTGGAACACCAGTAAATTTTAGGGTAACACACACACACACACAGGTCAATAAGAATTACCAGTCAAACCACAATCATAACTTTGTGAGGTTGAAGGAAATAGAGACATGTGGAAATAAACATGCATATACTGTACATGGAGAACATGCATACAGTAGAACCTCCACAAAGACAGTAACGTGAATACAGCATTGAACTATGACCATCATATAACTCTACCTGCTGCACCACCATGCAGCTCTAATAGCAAATTACATATGACATTCAGCTCTTACTTCTAACATGTCTTACTTGTGTAGGCAGATATACAGCTGTAATTTCCTTCTGTTTTATTATCTCCAGCAACTGCAAACACTCTGAATGTGTACTGCACTCCAGGAGTCAGATCAGTAATGTTAATCATGGCGCTTTCAGCAGTGTTATTGATTGTTGTACTGTTATTCTCATATTGGATTACATAATGAGAGATTTTCTCCATCGACTGAGTCCAGGACAGTAATATAGAGGAGGTTGTAACATTAACTACTGTAAGATTGCTAACAGTGTCAGGCTCTGTGAAAGCAAAAGAAATCCATTAACTTTGTACAGAAATTCCTTTTGTTGTTATCCAGTAAGAAATTCTCTGAAACATACTTGTATAAGCTGAAAGACCAATCGCTTCTCCTTCTTTTAAATGATCTGCAGCAACAGCAGATATGAGGCAGGTGTAACTGACTCCAGGATTGAGATCAGTAATGTTAAAGGAAGTGTTTGAGGTTGTTGAATTCAAAGTGATGCTGCCATCACTCCACTGTACTTTAAAGAAAGATCTTTCTCCTATTGGTTCAGTCCAGTTCAGGAACAATGAGCTTGCTGTAATTTCAGTCACACTGAGGTCACTTGTAACATCAGGCTCTGTGAATACAGGTTAGAGACCATTACAAACAACTAATAACAAATGTTATGCATTCAGATATCTTCAGTAAACACTTTATCATGGAATTGTGAACATCATGTAACACTACCTGCTGCACCACCAGGCATCCATAATAACAAATTACTTATGACATTCAGCTGTTATTTCCAACATATGTCTTACTTGTGTAGGCAGATATGCAGCTGTAATTTCCTTCTGTTTTATTGTCTCCAGCAACTGCAAACACTCTGAATGTGTACAGAACTCCAGGAGTCAGATCAGTTATGTTAATCATGGTGCTTTCAGCAGTGTTATTGATTGTTGTACTGTTATTCTCATATTGGATTACATAGTAAAAGATTTTCCCCATTGACTGAGTCCAGGTAAGTAATATAGAAGAGGTTGTAACAATAACTACTGCAAGACTGCTAACAGTGTCAGGTTCTGTGAAGGCAAAAGAAATCCATTAGCATTAACTTTGTTCAGAAATACCTTTCCACCCAAGGAGATAATGATTCTCTGAAACATACTTGTATAAGCTGAAAGACCAATCACTTCTCCTTCTGTTATATTATCTGCAGCAACAGCAGATATGAGGAAGGTGTAACTGACTCCAGGATTGAGATCAGTAATGTTAAAGGAAGTGTTTGAGGTTGTTGAATTCAAAGTGATGCTGCCATTGCTCCACTGTACTTTAAAGAAAGATCTTTCTTCTATTGGGTCAGTCCAGTTCAGAAACAATGAGCTTGTTGTAATTTCAGTCACACTGAGGTAACTTGTAACATCAGGCTCTGTGAATACAGGTTAGAGACCATTACAAACAGCTAATAACAAATTTTATGCATTCAGACATCTTCAGTAAACACTTTATCATGTCCAGGGTCATGGTGGATCCAAATTCTGGAACTGTGAACATCACTACAACACTACCTGCTGCACCACCATGCAGCTCTAATAGCAAATTACATATGACATTCATTTCTAACTTCTAACATGTCCTACATGTGTACTAAGATATGCAGCTGTAAATTCCTTTTGTTTTATTATCTTCAGTAACTGCAAACAATCAATGTGCACTGCATTCCTTTAATTTCACTGTACTTTAAAGAAAGATATTTTTCCTATTGGTTCAGTCCAGTTCAGAAACAATGAGTTTGTTGTAATTTCAGTCACATTGAGGTCACTTGCAACTTCAGGCTCTGTGAGAAAAGGTTATAGACCATTACAAACAGATAAAACTAATTTTCAGTAAACACCTGATCACATTCTAACTAGTGTCTCCACAGTCTATGCTGAGAATAACGAATAAAAGTTCAAAATACACTCTAGGTGGAACACCAGTAAATTTTAGAGCACCAACCATCCAACACACACACACACAAACACACACACACACACACACACACACACACACAGTGACTTTGGGAGATTGGAGCAAACAATGCAGATACTGTACATGAAGAACATGCATACAGTAGAAAGTCCACAAAGACACTAACCTGAACACAGCACGGAACTGTGACCATCATATAACACTACCTGCTGCACCATCATGCAGCTCTAATAGCATATTACATATGACATTCATCTCTTACTTCTGAAATGTCTTATTTCTGTAGGCAGATATGCAGCTGTAATTTTCTGTTTTATTATCTCCAGCAACTGCAAACACTGTGAACGTGTTAGTGCTTTCAGCAGTGTTATTGATTGCTGCATTGTTGCTCTCATATTGGATTACATAATAAGACCCCATTGACTGAGTCCAGGACAGTAATATAGAGGAGGTTGTAACATTAACTACTGTAAGATTGCTAACAGTGTCAGGCTCTGTAAAGGCAAAAGAAGTATATTAACATTATTTTAAGTCCGGATTCAAATACATAATAATAATTTCACATCGACTTAGCCTACAAACATTCTGCTCCTAGGGGAAAAAAAAAATTATATAAAATTTCTACAGCCCCCTGCAGTAATTCCCTTAAAAAATTCAGGAAGTGGAAAGCTAAAGGGTAAAAAAACAGGCTGGTTTAAACGTGTTCTGTTTTTGCAGGACAATGCATGACCATGACCAGGAACTGCCACATGCCCCATACAGTTCTGACCTCACTCCAAGCCATTTCCACATGTTTGGGTGATTAAAGTTGTTCCTGGGAGGCCAGCATTTCAGATGTAAATCAGGCTGTCCAATTTCTACCTTGCTGATATCCAAGCACCTGTATGTCAGTAGTGCTTTGTGGTGTCCTGAGGTAAGTGCATTAGTGCATAGAGAAATAAATGTAGTTTTACTCCCATAAATGTGTAGTGTTTTTCTGAACAATCAAAAGTCTTGGTTTGTCTTGAACACCCATTGTATATAAATACAGTTCTGTTGAAAGTGTCCTATAAACAGAGTTGTGTGATAGATTAGGGTTAGTGGCAAAAGTTTTATGCCAGCTGATATAACTGACACAGCTTCTCCCCATTTCTCCTGGTTTGGGACAGGACTGGACTGGCTTGCGCAACTCCAGTGACAGGGGTTGGCTCCTTGGATGGGAATCATATTAAGGCCATGACAAAAAGTGTAGCATGCTAATATGCAAAAATATTCAATCAGGGCAAACTTCTACCTAACCACTGTCAACAATGATAGTGTGATAATGACAAGAAAAATGTAAACAATACAGTTTGAAGAGAACAGAATTTGTGTAAGAAAAACAAAGAAAATTAAATACCATTTCTGGGAAATAATCTAGACTAGTGCTGGGAAAATTACATACATAGTCACATAGCCACATACATACATTACATACATAGGATTTTGATGAAGTTAATGGTAACATGTGGTAGTACCACTGTTTGTCAACAGTGGTGTTGTCTGTCCCAAGCTAATTTTTATAAGGGTTTATAATCTTGACTGCTTAACAAGTTGACTTCTGTTTATCAACCTATTTTGTAGCCCCTGATGTTCAGTTTGGACTTGCACACATGCCATGGTAGACAGCGAATCTGATGAGCCATTTGGAGGCTGTAAACATTACAGCATATCTTACATTGGAAATAGGTTATTAGGTTATACTGTTCAAACATACATATCTTACCTACAGTAGGTATTTGTTTCAAAAGTGAAAAAAGTGTGATTAGGAAATTTGTGTTTCTTGTTCCTAATTTATTATTTTTTAAAGATATTTAGTTTTATGCATTAATTTTATTACATTAATTATATTTCTTTTGTTATTTGGAAATGTCAGAATTTGTACATCATTTTATCATTTTCTCTGGCTGCTGACATTCTATAATTTCTAAAATAAATAAATCGGACATTACAATGAAACAGTTACTCAGTACTTGAGTAGTCCTTTCACCAAATCCTTTTTTACTCTTACTTGGGTAATATTATTTTGGATGACTACTTTTTATTTCTACTTGCTTAATATTATTTTAAAGTACTGCTACTCTTACTTAAGTAAAATTATTGGCTACTCTACCCACCTCTGCAAGTGATATATTTGTTTAAAGAAATAAACTATAACCTATGATATATAATTAAGTTTCAAAATGCCATTATACAATAATTAATTATTAAATATTAATTATATATATGTTTACATTGAACATAATTTATTTATTTTTAAAAAATGTGATAACTTCTTTAAATCTGATTCAAGGACCATAGTCAGATCTTATGATAGAAGAGATCTTGTTCACGTTTAACGTAACGGAATCTTTTTGCATGGGTGGCACCACAGACATGAGCCACAGGATTTCAAACACTCATGTGCAGAAGGCCCAAAGGTATCACCGTGGACCCGGCTGCCATGAGGCCTAGAGATCTCTGAAAGTGATGAACAGTCACCTTCTGGCCTAGCTTGATTTCCTTCAGGGTGTTGACACGAGCAGGAGACAGCTGTGCCCACATTGCGATCGAATCCCATGTGACACCCAAATATGAGCAGGAGAGAGATCGCTTTTCGTGCCGTTGAGTTTCAATCCTAAAGTGTCGAGATGAGCTAGGACGACATCTTGATGTCGAAGCATTAGCTCCTGAGACTGAGCCAGAAGCAGCCAGTCGTCTATGTAATTCAAGATACGGATGCCCTGGAGTCGTAAAGGAGCCAGGACTGCATCCATACATTTTGTAAAAAAAAAAAGGGCTAAGCCAAATGGAAGGATCCGATACTGGTTTTGTTCCCAAGGAGACATGCCTGGCAGTAGTTTCGACGCTGTCAGTTTCTCAGAAAGGGGCAGAAGTTTTGTCATTTTGGCTAGATAGGGGGGTTTAGATGTTCAGTATCCTGAAACATGGCAGGAGGCAACCGAACACCTAACATTTTGTTGGAGACCGCTGTTCAACCGAAACACCAGTGGTGGCGGAGATTGAACACCGGCCTCCTGAGGGTGTTGGGAAGGAGACTCTACTCTCGGTTGGAATTTTACGTGCCCCTCCCAGGGGGGAGTCGCCTCCCCCTGGCCCTGGGCGCATAAGCCTCAGAACTTCTTTTTTGCGGAGATCTGTGGCTCGGCGTAGCTCTAAAAACGTCCTTTCATCGATAGCCCCGTCGGTGCTCAGGACCTTCAGCAGGTCAGCCTAATAATCCGGCAACACCGCCATGGTGTGCAGAGCAGCACCAGCCTGACCCGCTGCCTGAAAAGCTTTCCCCACCAACGGAGATGTTAATCTACATGGCTTGGTGGGGAGTGTGGGATTTTTCAGGGAGGATGACGTACCAGGAGAGATAGCCCGCAAGTGTCTCTTCTATCTGGGGAATCATCATATAACCCCGCACCTTTGCATTAACGACATTCTAATAAATCGATGTCAATGGCACAAAAACACGGGATGAATAGGGCTTCTTCCATGAACGAGTTAAGTCATCGTGGAGATCACCAAAGAAGGGGAGAGAGTGTTGTTGAGGCCCCTCCCCCTGACCACCCGACAGAAACCCGTTGTCTAATTTTGAGCGCTTGGGGGACTCCTGTTTCTGCCAGTTGAGGTGTAAGCGTTCAACCGCGTGTTACCATGTCTAATAATTCCTGATATGCTTGCTCATCGCTAGAGGAGCGCTCTGAGGTGTCAGTTTCCATCTCCGCCGAAGCAAATGAGGAAGTCTTCTTGTTTATAACCTGAAGGTGCACCTCATCGGATGACGTCACCTGACCGAGGTTATATAAGCCAAAGTTTGGTGTGTTTGATGCACAGGTGCTTGTGCAAAAATGGTGGAACAAAGAGACGTTCCCATAATGTTTTCACGCAGCATCGAGTGTAGCTTTTGAAAGGGAACCTGTTGTTGTCTGTCTTTTGTGCTCCCGACAAGGTGTCATCACATACAAGCTTGGCACAGGTTTTTATGTCAGATGCCTTTCCTGACACAACCCTTCCATTTTATCCGAGCTTGGGAGGACCGGCAGTGCGTACAGTGGCTGGGGTATTGGCCCTGGCTGGGAATCGAGCCCACTGAGACACCAGGTACACCCTCAGATTACAAAAAACTAAATCACTGCACACTGCTCTTCTTTCATGCAAATCACAAGTGGGTCATCCATTTTTTCCTCACACCGCACAAAAAAAAACATACAGCAGAGCAGTGACTGGAGAGAGAGTAGCCTTGAACGGAAAGTGCTGATAAAGTGTGACCAACAAAAGTTTTAATATAACTGTAGTGCAGATCATTTTTGACACCCTTAACAATTTATTTAAAAATCTCTCTCATGCGTTCCCCACATGGTAAGTCACATTAATTATGCTGTTGTTACAGATAAATAGACTCCACAGACTGAACAGGCACTTTATTTGACAATGAAGTGTAACCTGTTAGGGGATGAGATGTGGATAATGGGAGTGAACCGGAAAGTCTTATCTGATCTGGTGAGGAGCTGGTGGACGGATGATCAGGAATGGTGGAATGGAGAGACAGGACACGGAGCTTGGAGGGATGAGGAAGCACAGAGACGAGGAAGATAGCTTGGCACAGGTAACCATTGAGTCCGTATCCGATTGTGTAGACAGACGCTGAGTGAAGGGAAGTGAGGTGTATTTGTATGTGTGGGTGATGAGGTGCAGGTGTGTGTGATCAGAATTCGGGAGATTGGGAGCGTTGATTGGGGCGGAGCCTGGCATGTCCGTGACAGCTGTATGAGCATGTGGAACCTTTTTAGAAATACTGCCACGGAGCTCCATACAAATTAGTGTTATATAGTTGTTGCATCTTAATATATACATAAAAATTATAATCAATTCAATTCAATTTTATTTGTATAGCGCTTTTAACAACTGTGATTGTCGCAAAGCAGTCTTACACAGTTCAAAGAATTATTTAAGTTTGTGTGGAATGTAAATGTGTATGAATCAAAATGCTCAGATAGTCCCTGATGAGCAGACCGAGGGCGACAGTGGCAAGGAAAAACTCCCTAAGATTTTGAGAGGAACCGGACTCAACAGGGAACCCATCCACATTTGGGTGAAAGCAGGAATTGATCTGCATTCATACTGTGTGTTAGGTGGCAGGCAGTTCAGTATAACAGTTGATGATATTCCAACATGGCGCCGGTGAGGTCAGCTGCCGTCACGACTGCTCCGACCTATTTTACCTTGTTTTCGCTTTTTAAGTTAATTTTAAATAACTTTCAACAAGCTAACTCATCATCTCCATTGAGTGCATTAAGTACGATAGAGATACTCTTATTTCTATTGGTTAACAATGTACTCACAATTCAACATTTTTAACTCCGGAAACGAGCTGGCCGAGTGAGATCCTGAGGGAGAATGTCTCGGGTTACTTGGCTGTAACCCTGTTCCCTGATAAAGCGGGAACGAGATGCTGCGTGAAAACGCTATGGGAACATCTCTTTGTTGCCCGGTTGTGAAGCCTGCGCATGTCAAAACCGCCAAATACCTTCGGCTTATAACCTCTGCCAGGCATGACGTCACCGAATAAGGTGCACCTGCAGGTTATAAATAGGAGTGAACCGGAAACATCCTCAGGTCAATTTTGTCTGAAGGATGTCCAGGCACGCCAGCAGTGCGGCATCGGAATGCAGCATCTCGTTCCCGCTTTATCAGGGAACAGGGTTACAGCCAAGTAACCCGAGACGTTCCCTTTCAAAAGCTACACTCGATGCTGCGTGAAAACGCTATGGGAACGAGAATACCAACGCCGCCGCACTGCAAGTGTCTGAACCCCCAGGTTGTGTAGCGTGTGCGCACACAGTACATCCTGGCGATTTATGTACGAGACTACCGCAGTGCTGTCCACCCGCACTAGGACATGGTAGCCTCTCAACTGCTGGAGGAAGTGTATCAGGGCCAGAAACAGAGCCATCATTTCGAGGCAATTGATGTGCCACGCGAGAAGATGACCTATCCAGCTCCCTTGTGCTGGACGGCCATCCAAGACCACACCCCAGCCCGTGAGGGAAGCGTCTGTCGTTAGCATCTTGCGACGACAAGACGGACCTAGAGTGGGACCCAAAGTCAGAAACCGGGGTCTGAACCACATAGAAAGGGTACGAAGCCCCCAGTGCGTAACCCTTATTAGCCTCTGGGGGTTGGCCCTTGAATGAAACCCCCTGGCTCTTAGCCACAGCTGAAATGCTCTCATGTGCAGAAGGCCCAAAGGTATCACCGTGGACGCAGCTGCCATGAGGCCTGAAGATTTCTGAAAGTGATGAACAGTCACCTTCTGGCCTAGCTTGATTTCCTTCAGGGTGTTGAGAATGGATTCGACACGAGCAGGAGACAACTGTGCCCGCATTGTGACCGAATCCCATGTGACAACCAAATATGTTGTCCTCTGAACAGGAAGGAGAACGCTTTTTGTGGCATTGAGTCTCAATCCTAAAGAATGAAGATGGGCTAGGACGACATCCCGATGTCGAAGCGCTAGCTCCTGTGACTGGGCCAGAATCAGCCAGTCGTCTATGTAATTCAAAATACGGATGCCCTGGAGTCGTAAAGGAGCCAGAGCTACATCCATGCATTTTGTATATATGCGGGGTGACAGAGCTAGTCCAAATGGAAGGACCCGATACTGGTAAGCTTCGCCCCCAAAGCGAACCTCAGGAACTTCCTGTGCTGTGGCAATATTTCTATATGGAAATATGCGTCCTTGAGATCGATTGTCACAAACCAATCCTCTAGTTGAATTTGAGAAATAATCATTTTGACAGTCAACATTTTGAATCTGGATTTCCTGAGATAGCAGTTCAAGCCGCGAAGATCCAAGATCGGACGCAACCCTCTCTTGGGCACCAAAAAGTACCAACTGTAGTAGCCCGACTCTGTCTGGAAGGGGAACATGTTCTATGGCCCCTTTGCCCAGCCGAGTCTTTAACTCCTGGGCCAGCAGATGTGCTTGGTCCGATTTCACGGAAGTGGAGACCACGGCGTTTAAACACGGAGGACAATGTGCAAACTGAATCCTGTAGCCTGTGCCTACAGTCTTTTGTACCCAAGGAGATATGCCTGGCAGTAGTTCCCACGCTGCCAGCTTCTCCGAAAGGGGCACGAGCTTTGACACTTCGGCTGGATGGAGGGGTGTTAGGTGTTGGGTATCCTGAAGTGTGGCAGGAGATGCCCGAACACCCAACTTTTCGTTGGAGACCGGCGCTCCCCAAAACACCAGTGGTGGCGGGGATTGAATGCCAGGGAGCAGGCCCTGTTTTGTGATGAAAATCCAGGCGCCCCTCCCTACCTCAGGGCTTCTTCTTTGAAGAGAGGAAGCTCCTCAGATCCGGTCTTTTCGAAGCAGATTTTTGAGAAGAGCCCAGTCTTTACGAAGGGGTGCGCGGCTGGTCACACTCTCCTTCTGCACCTCATGCTTGATAGGGGCCAGACCTGGCCGATGGTCCCGGTTCTTGAGCATGGCGGGGAAGGAACCTCCCAAAGACCTGTTCATATAGCTTCGCCTCCCGAAACCTAGTGGCGACGGAATTAACAGCGTCGCCAAAAAGGCCGGAAGGCGAGACAGGGGCATCAAGGAGGACAGCACGATCCTTATCCTTGATGCCCGTGAGGTTCAGCCACAGGTGCCTCTCCGTGGATACCATGGCAGCCATAGAACGGCCCACAGCACGGGCCATCTGCTTGGTTGCACGGAGAGACAGGTCTGTGGCTCGGCGCAGCTCTGCAAACGCCCTGTCATCAATAACCCGGCCGGTGCTCAGGTCCTTCAGCAGGTCAGCCTGGTAAGCCTGCAAAACCGCCATGGTGTGCAGTGAAGCGCCAGCCTGTCCTGCTGCCTGAAAAGATTTGTCAATCTGCATGGCATGGAGGGGAGAGTAGGCTTTTTCATGGAGGATGATGTCCCAGGAGAGAGATAGCCCACAAGCATCTCTTCTATCTGGGGCATCATCATATAACCGCGTGTTTTTGCATCAACAATATTCGAATAAGTCGAAGTCGATGGCACAAAAACACGCGATGAATATGGCTTACTCCATGAAAGAGTTAATTTATCATGGAGGTCACTAAAGAAGGGGAGGGAGAGACGTTGAGGCTCCTCCCCCCGGCCACCTGACAGAAACCTGTCGTTCAATCTCGAACGCTTGGGGGAATCTTGCTGCTGCGGCCAGTCGATATGCAATCGCTCGACCGCACGCGTTATAACCTGTAATAATTCTTCAAAAGCTCTGTCAGCACTGGAGGAGCGTTGTGAGGCGCCGCGAAGCGGAGGGTAAAACTTCCTGATCCAGAGAGAGCGAGAGAGAAATTGGAAATTCCATCTCGTGCACATCTGCCAGATCAGCACGCGAGCCCCAGGAATGCGCCGTAGCTCGCGGTTTCTCTTAAGCAAGCCACGCGCGAAGCACCTTAATAGGGAGAAGATCACAGTACTCACAGTCTCCCTGAAGCCCATGTTGAGCGTGTTCTTCCCCCAAGCACTCGAGACAAAATTCATGAAGATCGCCCTCCGAAAGAGATCTATCGCACGGGGGCACGCATCTCTTAAGCAACTCCGCCATATCGGTGAGTTAATGCTGTTATTTTCCTTTTTATTTTCGCTTTCGTTATGGCTTGCACATGCACACGCAAACACAAAGCAGTGCTGAAGACAAAAAGATCTGAGGATGTTTCCGGTTCACTCCTATTTATAACCTGCAGGTGCACCTTATTCGGTGACGTCATGCCTGGCAGAGGTTATAAGCCGAAGGTATTCTGCGGTTTTGACATGCACAGGCTTCACAACCGGGCAACAAAGAGATGTTCCCATAGCGTTTTCACGCAGCATTGAGTGTAGCTTTTGAAAGGGAACAAAGGATGCGGCGGCCCCGAGGGAAACAAGCCGGCGTCAGAATCAGACGGAGAGCTTGTGCACACCGCACACCTTTGCCTAGCTTCCTGCTCGCCAATGTCCAGTCACTGGAGAACAAACTCAATGACCTCAGGGCCAGGGTAAATTTCCAGAGAGACTGTAATCTCCACTGCTTCACCGAGACATTGTTGAACCCAGCCTGTGCGGGACCATCCAGCCAGCCGAGTTCTTCTCGGTTCACCGCATGATATTCACATCTAATATATTTTCTGCTCAGTTTGTACTCATTCCTTATCTTCACAATAATTTTGTGAAGGTTTTGTTAGATGTTTTCACATTTCCTGATATATATTTTTTACAAGTTCTTTCTGGTTGGGTATGTGGATAAGGGTATTGGTTTCTATTTATTTATTAGATTTGTAAAAAAAAAAAAAGTGATATGAATAAAAAATATTTCTTTCTAACTTTCTATTTTTAAAACTATTAAATAATAATTCATAATTAATATTTTTGCAAGGCCCATCATGGCCATGTGTGTGCGAGTAAAGCATTTTTTGTTTGTACACGTGGACAAAATTGTTGGTACCCTTCGGTCAATGAAAGAAAAACTCACAATGGTCACATAAATAACTTTATTCTGACAAAGTCATAATAAATAGGAATTCTATGAATGTTAACCAATAAAAGTCAGACGTTGCTTCAACCTAATTATTAAATAAAAATAAACTCATGGAAGAGGCCTGGACAAAAATGATGGTACCCCTAATTTAATAGTTTGTTGCACAACCTTTTGAGGCAATCACTGCAATCAAACGATTCCTGTAACTGTCAATGAGACTTCTGCACCTCTCTGCAGGTATTTTGGCCCACTCCTCATGAGCAAGCTGCTCCAGTTGTTTCCGGTTTGAAGTGTGCCTTTTCCAGACAGCATGTTTCAGCTCCTTCCAAAGATGCTCAATAGGATTGAGGTCAGGCCTCATAGAAGGCCACTTTAGAATAGTCCAATGTTTTAGTCTTAGCCATTCTTGGGAGTTTTTAGCTGTGTGTTTTGGGTCATTGTCCTGTTGCAAGACCCATGACCTGCGACTGAGACCCAGCTTTCTGACACTGGCCAGTACATTTCTCTCTAGAATCCCTTGATAGTCTTGAGATTTCATTGTACCCTGCACAGATTCAAGACACCCTGTGCCAGGAGATGTACCTGATGTGTCTTGGCAAAAAAATCCATTTTTGTCTCATTTGTCCATAGGACATTCTCCCAGAAGCTTTGTGGCTTGTCAACATGTAGTTTGACATATTCCAGTCTGGCTTTTTATGATTTGTTTTCAACAATGGTGTCCTCCTTGGTCATCTCCCATGTAGTCCACTTTGGCTCAAACAACGACGGATGGTGCGATCTGACACTGATGTTCCTTGAGCATGAAGTTCACCTTGGATCTCTTTAGAAGTCTTTCTGGGCTCTTTTGTTACCATTCGGATTATCCGTCTTATTGATTTGTCATCAATTTTCCTCCTGTGGCCACGTCCAGGGAGGTTGGCTACAGTCCCATGGATCTTAAATTTCTGAATAATATGTGCAACTGTAGTCACAGAAACATCTAGCTGCTTGGAGATGGTCTTATAGCCTTTACCTTTAACATGCTTGTCTATAATTTTGTTTCGAATTTCCTGAGACAACTCTTTCCTTCGCTTCCTCTGGTCCATGTTGCGTGTGGTACATACCATGTCACCAAACAACACAGTGACTACCTGGAGCCCTATATATAGGCCCACTGACTGATTACAAGATTGTAGACACATGTGATGCTAATTAGTGGACACCCCTTGAATTAACATGTTCCTTTGGTCACATTATTTTCAGTATTTTCTAGGGGTACCATCATTTTTGTCCAGGCCTGTTCCATGAGCTTATTTTTTTAAATAATTCTGTTGAAGCATGGTTGAAAAGCAATGTCTGACTTTCATTGGTTAACATGCATATAATTTTTTAAAATTATTACTTTTGTCAGATTAAAGTTATTTATGTGACCATTGTGAGTTTTTCTTTCATTGACCGAAGGATACCAACAATTTTGTCCACGTGTGTATGTTTGTGTGTATTGTTTATTATAACATGTGTGTGCACATGCGTAATGCAAAAGTAAGTCTCATTAGAGAGATTAAAGATCCATTTTCTCTCGCTCCCTGTCAGCTTTAGTATTTGTGTACACGCATCATTGGACAGTGTGCCCCTCCCCTCTTCCTTTTGCCTTCTCAGACACACACACACAAACTCTCTAACGGAAACACTGCTCTGTCATGATTCTTTTCAAAGGTAAAGTGCAAATTAATTTGTTTTATTTTTACTTTACGGCAGTGATTCTGTTAATTAGTGCACTCACTCGAGTGTCAGAGGGTTTCTACTTTATTGTCCTGATGAAGCAGTGTTTTCATTAGTGTGAGTGCATGTGTGTTTGCGTTTGAAAGTCATCCCGCACAGCAGTCCTCCCCCCCCCTCAAATAATAGAGGAGGGAGGGGGGAGGCATTCATTCCTTCTCTCGTCTTACTTTAGCTTCACGCACACACATACACAGTCAGGCGCACACAAACACACACATACACAGCGCATGCTCGCGCAAACAAAAATAGTTATCTGTCGGGATGTATTTTTAAAGGGTTGCAGGTTAATTTGTTTTATTTTTACTTTAGATTTTGTATGAATTATTTTTATATTTTTAATTTTTAAAAATTTAAAATTGTGGAAGTTTTCATTATGTCTTATGGGGAAATTCACTTTGATTTACAAGTGTTTTGTTATACAAGCATGCAAGCATATACAATCCATATACAATCCAAGATTCCAGTGTACTAGCTTTTTTGTTATGATTCCACATTTGCTTTACATTAAGTTACAACACAATCAGTAATTATTTGCCCTTTATTATTAAAACTAAAATGCCAATGTTATGTGCAGTACAGGACTTACTTGTGAATGCTGAGACTTGAGTTGTTGCTCCTGTAGTTTGTCCATCTGCAGCAACTGCAGTAACACTGAATGTGTAGTTCACTCCAGCAGTCAGACCAGTGACATTGTAAGACAGGTTTGAAGTGTTACTGCTGTTACTCACACTTTCACCAGTGTAGTTTAGTATAAAAAATGAGTTGTTCTCAGGTAGTGCATTCCAGGTTAGAGACACAGATGATGTTGTTTTGTTAGAGACCATTAAATTGGTGACAACATCTGGGTCTACAGAGCACAGGCAAGCACAGACATACATACTCAATAATTACTGACATCTGATTTTAAAAGCTCAAACACAGTTTCAAGGAACATGTCTAAATCTGTGTCCTGAAACATTAAACCTCTGCTACATTAATGCTAAAACAAAACTAAGACCAACTTATTTAAAGAGAGAAATTTACTACTTATTTTAAGAATTTTATTTAGGTTCAGATGAAAAATATTGTTGCTATCAGAAGTACAGGGCTTACTTGTGAATACCGAGATTTGAGTTGTTGCTCCTGTAGTTTGTCCATCTGCAGCACCTGCAGTAACACTGAATGTGTAGTTCACTCCAGCAGCCAGACCAGTGACAATGTAAGACAGTTCTGAAGTGTTACTGCTGTTACTTACACTGCCATCAGTCCAGTTTATTATAAACAAGGAGCTGTTCCCAGGTGGTGCATTCCAGGTTAGAGACACAGATGATGTTGTTTTGTTAGAGCCACAGAGGCTAGTGACAACATCTGGATCTGTGAAACATACTGTAAATGTAAATGTGCAGGTTTACAAGGATTCCTATTAAAGCAGACAGATACTCAAAAAAATGACAAGCAGTATTTTTGAGTGCATCAGAAATATGTATTTTACACTGTAGTAGTCTAGTAGTTTATGATTATAACTTGTCAGACCATACAAAATTACCTCAGAATTATATAACTAATAACTCCATGTAGAAGAGTATAGACCAGTTAGTTCTGACTGAATAATCTGATTGGACATGATACATTACACGAATGGTGATAATAGATAATAGTAACCGCACTGGGACATTTTACTATATGTACTTACAATTGTTACACAATAATTCTCAGTCACCAGCAGGGGTGAAAGTACGTAATTGGAAGTAAAACACACAATTTTTGAGTTAAGAGGATCCTTTTGGTACACTTGCCGAACAATTTGTTCCCTTAGCTAATAGCTTGCTCCTTTTTTAGTCTGGAAAGCCAGACATGGCAAGTCGAAGGCCTCGAAAATGCTGATCAAAACTAATTCACCCCCTCATATTACGAATCACCTAAGTGTCTTGTCAAAATAATCTGGCCAGTATGAACCCAAATAGGCCGAGAACAGCATTAGAAAGCCAAGGAGCTATTCTAGTGTTACACCACAGAACCTGTAAACCAGACTCCCAAAACTATCACAGATTCAATTGCCTCTCTTTCTTCACAAATTTGTTGCATCAAAGCCCCCCCTCCCGCGCCAATGCCAGCCCCTGCCACTGCTCCTGCTCTGGATACTTTTCCATCTCAACCATATGAGCCACGACTACTTGCTCCACCATCCTATGATGGCGAATCTGGCACCTGCTGGTCTTTTTTGTCCTACTGTAATGCTCCCTAGTTCTGGAACTCATCTTTTCCCAGTGAGCGGTCCAAGGTGGCCTACATCATGACTCTCTTTTCAGGAAGGGCCCATGAATGGGGCATGGCCTTATGGGATGCTTATCTCTATTTCCTTCACTGGGCAGCTGACCAAATTCTCAAACTCCACCAAGGATCTCCTTCCACCTATTGTATGACTACGCAATCGGGTTTCGCCCTTTGGCAGTCTCCTGTGGTTGGGACGAGTTTGCTTTGTGCGACCCAGATACAAATTTTATTCGTATAGCGCATTTAACAATTGTCATTGTCAAAAGTGGGGCAATAGGGGTTAGAGTTTAATTAAAACATTAATATATAAATTTGTTCATCTGATTAAACAAGTTTATAATTACACTTAGTTTTATATGAGCACATAGTTTTATATGCAGTCAGCTTGTTTGACACATCATATGAACTTAACAATGTGATCTTGTGCAAAAAGTCTCTTTGGTGAACATATAATAAAACTACATATTTCATTAGTCATTGCAATGCAAACCGGTATTTCTAACATAATTATTTCTTGGTCGTTCCCTGTAGAAAGTCAATGAAAAAAAAAAAGAACAACAGTGAGTTTGATTTATTCGCCACTGTATGTTATATGAATTTGCCAGCATGACGTTTTGAAGACAGCTTCCAATATTTGCTTGTACACCCTCTAGCCTTTAAATATTCACACACAGGTCTGTACCACAACTACATCAAAAAAATATTTTTTCATGTTGTAATGAGAAAACTGTAACATCTGTGCCACGGCAGCCCCAAAGGGGGTAACGATCTGGCTCGCCGGATTACTGAGCCGCCTCCTTGTCTCCCCCCTGGTGTGTCTACGTGTTAGCACGTAATGAAGTTCACCTGTGTCCTCCTTGTGTGTCTCTCTATTTAAACCAGCCGGCCCCATAGCCCTTTGTCTGTTCACCGTTTGTCTTACCGTGAAGGTGTGTGTATGTTCGCGTGCATGTGTCACCAAAGTTTCTGTTCTCTCCTATCAGGAATGAGCATTGGCTGCTGAGCGTAGCGCGCGTCGCATAGTGGTTAACTAAAGCGCCATGGTGATCAAGGTCAAGTTCACGGCTCTCTCACACTTAGAGATGTTGTGAGAGAAGAAAATAAAACTAATTCAAGTATTTCCCTGCAATCTGCGTCCATCTCCTTTTACAAACATGACAAAGACTGTTTAATTACATGGTGTGTAAGGGTCTGCTGAATACCTGTGCTAAATATGATATTTCAGTTTTTTTGTTTGTTTAATCCTTTAAAAAAGTAAAAATATAATCTTTTTTTCGATTTTACACTTGCAACCTTTTTGCGTATTTTAGCAAAAAATTATAATTCTCTTAAAGGTTTATGTATGTCCTACATTTTTTATGATGACAAGAGAAATTAATGAGCAATTAATCCAGTCTTCTTCACATATATTCAATCTATTTAATAATTTTATGTCAGAACTGCAGCAAACAGGAACTACAACTTCCATCACCAACACTCTAGCTCACCTGAGTACGTACTAACACACCTGAGACTAATTACAAGAGACAGATAAAAGAGACTTGTGTTCTTCTGTTTTTTGCAAAGTATATGCTCTCTGACTTGTTCCAGTGTCGTTGCCAAGCCTTGTTCCCAAGTCCCAGTTTATGTCCGCTGTACATTGCCCGTCCACTGTCTGTTTACTGGACTTTTGGTTTGAATTATCCTTGCTGGTTTTGATTGTCATGTTTCTTAATCAGTGGAGTAATAAACCTCTCATGTGCACTTGTGTTCTCTGAATCTGGGTTCTAACAGAATACTTTGCCAACTATAGACGCAGCAGGAGAATCAGGAAGCAGGATTCTGTGCCATGCTCGAGTTCTAAACGAGCTCTGTCAGGATGTTGCACAGATTCGAATGGATATGGTATAACTCCAGCAGAACTTTGAAAAGATACAACAAATGGTAGATCAACTCACCAACAAAGTGTCTCTGCCAGGGCAGCGCCTCCTGCCCTTGGAATTTCAACCACCGCCACACCTAATCCTATCATAGTGGCTCATCCTGAAAAATACAGTGGTGACCCAGAAAAGTGCCAAGGCTTCATTTTGCAGTGCACATTCTACTATTGTGATTCCACGAAAGCACAAACTTATTTGAACACTGCCTGGAAATGTTAAAAAGAGTGTCCCAGGTTACTCAATGAACTGTCATGTAGAGACAATAATGTTTCGTTGGAATAACTTATTGATCTCACAATTAAATTAGACGCATTGATGGCAAGACAAGGCTGAATCAATGCAAATTGGGGGGGGGCAAGGACAACTGCGGGAGAAACGAATCACCGCTGGAGGGAGCAGTTGTTCTTCTGTTGCTTGGATCGCAACACAGCATAGCTCTCTGCTCTGTACGGCTGACCAATAGAGAGCGAAAAAGTAGCTCAGGAAAAGCGGTCACTACCCAGAATCCTGTGGTTAGTAAAAAATGTTCCTCCTATTCTACTGTCCATAAAAGTGAAAATGGAATTCTCAAATAAGAAAATTTAGGTTCCAGCGTTGATTAACTGTGGAAACTTCATGGACAAAGACCTTGTCAAGATACAGCATTCCATTAAACCCACTTTAGCATCCACTGTTGATCGAAGCACTCGACGGAGGAGTAGCCATAACACACAAGACTTCACTACTGTCAATCACTGTAGGAGCACTGCATCAGGAAAACATTTCATTCCTCATCACAACCTTAGACCTCCATAATCCTGGGGTTCCCCTGGTTACAATAACATAACTATCATATATTGTGGAAGGAACAGGAAATCACATAGTGGTCTAAGGAGTGCAAAAAACAGTGTATGCTTCAACCCACCTCCACATAGCATCCACCTCCATTGAAAGCCCAGAAACAGCAACAAACAATTCAGTGATGTGTTTAGCAAGAAAAAAGCCAGTCATTTCCCACCCCATCGACTGTATGAAGGTGTGGGGGTAACAGTAAGCTTAACTTCAGGATATCACCCACAAGCAAATGGACAAGTAGAGCTTTCAAATCAAGAAATCGGCAAAATGTTGAGAACTTACTGTGCAGAGAATCAACAGGACAGGTCACAATCCATGGGTAGAGTATGCACAAAACTCACTCATTTATTCCAAACCAGTACCAAACTAACACCATTTCAATACATGGGATATCAACCCTCGCTGTTTCCATGGAATGCAACCATCACAAACTCACCAACATTAGATGAAAGGTTCAAGAAAAGTGAACAAACATGGGCAACTACACCAGCAAGTACAACAAGCCTGCACCGTGAATAAAACATTTGCCGAAAGACAAAGAGGAAAGGACACAGAATACAAATCAGGAAATATAGTATGGATTTCCATGAAGAATCTTCAGAAAGCTCTACAGAGTACAACTACACCATGACTGCCACATTGCTCCTACGTTCCACTTATCACAACTGAAACCTGGCAAAAAAGGGACCTCTGAATGAACTTATGCCCACCAATGCTTCTCCTGAAACTGTGAGGATAGATAATCAACAAGTCGTCATAATAAGAAAGATACTGAATTCAAGAATAAAACAAGGTAAACAGTACCTCATTGACTGCCATGGGTATGGACCAGAAGAGAGGTGCTGGATCTCAGCTCAGAACGTGCTAGACCCTTTACTAATCCAAGAAATCCACGCACTTCACCCAAATAGACCAAAACATGAGCACTGGAGTACTTAGGGTCTTTGCAAAGTATATACAGTACTCTCTGTGACTTGTTCCAGTGTTGTTGTCAAGCCATTTGAATTTTGCCTTGTTTTGCTTCTACATTTTCTAAGTTTAGCCTGTCCCAGTTTATGCTCGTTGTACATCGCCCGACTTTTGCCTGTTTACTCGACTTTCGATTTGGTTTATTCTTGCTGGTTTTGATGGTTGTGTTTCTTAATCAGTGTATTAATAAACCTCTCATCTGCACATTTATGACACTCCATGACTTACTTGTATAATGGTCTGCATTGGCAAATGAATGCATTTCAATGAAGTTGAAAAACAGAAGCTGAAAGAAACATGAAAAAAAAAGTAAAAAAATATTAATTAATATAAAAAATACACACATGCCTAAAAACAACAGCGATTAATGTAATTATATTTAATTAATTAAATGATTTAATAATTAAATTAATACTGTCACAAAACAGTTTTATAGAAATTTGCATGAAGATAAATATTTAACTCTCTAATGGGCAATCCAAAGGCAACAGTGCCAACAAAAAAAATCCCATAAATAATAAAAATGGATAAAAATCCATACTGTAGTTCAGTCTAAAATGCTTTAGAAATACTCAGGTCATATTTAAAAACCTTGTATACTTTAATAAAAACCTAAAGACAAAACCAGTGCACTCTTAGAATAAATAAAGTTTTGAAGTATAGAAGCGGGCGGCACGGTGGTGTAGTGGTTAGCACTGTCGCCTTGCAACCGCCTTGGGTTTCCTCCGTGTACTCCGGTTTCCTCCCACAGTCCAAAGGCATGTAGGTTCGGCTAATTGGCGTTTCCAAATTGCCCGTAGTGTGTGAAGGAGTGAGTGTATGTGCGTGTGCCTGTGCTCTGCGATGGATTGGCACCCTGTCCAGGGTGTACCCTGCCATGTGCCCCAAGTCTCCTGGGATAGGCTCCAGGCCCCCCGTGACCCTGAATACAGGATTAAGCGGTATAGATGATGAGTGAGTGAGTGAGTATAGAAGCGGTTGTACATAAAACTACTTAAGGTATGCATACTGTATAAAATTTCTCTTAAGTCACCACATTATTTAAAATGC